>JAQSVH010000003.1:2969119-2989455 GCA_029448705.1 Adansonia digitata
ATTTTTTTTAAATAACATTTAATATAATAAGACTCAAATTTCATTATTTATAATTTTTTTAAATTTTCAAATAATTTATTATAAAAGAGAAAGAAAAGATAATGATGTGATTATTTTTTTTTTTTTTGTAAGAAAACTAATAGAAACAAAGTTATTTTCAAAAAAAAAAAAACCCAATAATCCAAACATTCATAGTAAGTTTCTTTTTTTAATGAATTTCAAGGTATTTTACTTTATCTCTAAAGGGAAATTGGAACATCTATATATAGGCATTTTATCCTTTTATATTATGAGGGAGGGATTTTGTTTTGTTTTATTATATATATATATATATATATATAGTTTTGTTAAATCAACATTTTTAATTGCTGTCTGCGTAATTTATAATAAATTGCATATTAAAAGTGTGTATGGGCGTGGATCATTTGTCCTCATTATGATTGGGTCACATGATGTAACGAAGAATATGACTCGAAGGAGAAATGGAAATAAAAAATGGAGTGCTTTGGATTTATCTTATAAAAAATGGAGTGCTTTGGTTTCATTAGCTCTTGAAACTAATTAATAATAATTAACTATAACTTCTAAATATTTTTTATTTATTTATTTGATGTTTAAATTTTTTTATATTAAATATTTATAATTTTAAAATTTATATTTGCATATAAACATATGCAAATGTATATAATGGAAGCATTTTTGCATGTTTATAATATATATATTTTATTAAGGAACTTAAAATAGACTATTAATATATAAAATATTTGAAAAATACAAATAAATCCAAAACGGTATGCTAAAACACAATAGTACTAGTATATACCAAAAACGATAAGTCTACAGATACAGTATTTACTACCTTAGACCAAAAATATAGATAAAGAAATAAAGATAAATAACGCTAAAACTTTTTATAATTAATGTGTTGATCATAGCCAACAATTAAAAGATAAATGTATGATATATTTATTTGATGGACTATTAAAAGATCAATGTTAGTCTATTAAAAGAATTTTCAATGTTTTTTGAGATCAATACTAAAAATTATATTTGTTTATAAATTCTAATATATAAAATTAAGTTGTAGACAATAAATAAATAAATATAAATTTAATTTTGAACCAATTTAATTATATTTAATATATAAAAAAATATTAATATATAGATTAAAGACATTTTCAAAATTTTCAAGATAAATTTAATTATATTTAATATATAAACAAATATAAGTAAATATATGTATATATTATAGGCATTTTCAAAATTTTTTGGAGGGCCAAAGGCCTACACCACAATTACCGCCCCTGTTCCAAAACGTTACATTCCCAGCCAATCAAATGTATTATACTTTAATGAAATGATGGATAAGTAATCTCATGCATACAAGATTAATAAAAATATGATTTCATCTTCTTTTAAGGAATATTTTATTATTTTTGACAATCTTATATTCTTTGAATCAAATGTCATTTTAGGATCATTTATAGTTTTAATGTAGGTTAAAAAATTTAAATAGAAAATAAAAGATAAAATTGGACGTAGTTTGATTACACTAGTAGAGATGTTTATGGATCATTCCATGTTTTGAAAAATATTTTTCTCTATCTAAGTTTTACTCTAGATCAACTTAAAATCTCGTATCATCATTCAAAAATAATATTAAAAAATTAAAAAATATTTTTATATAAATATTTATAATTAAATTTGAATAAAATAATTTTTTATTATATAAATCATAATGCAAACCAAAATAACTCAAAGTGTAAAAATTTTTATTCAAATTCAATTTAATATAAATTAAATTTATTACAATAAAAAAATTATTTAATTTATAAGTAAATCTAAAATACTTTTATATAACATGCAAAGTTTAAAAGTTTACTCGAATAACTTTTTTAAGTTAGTGATTAGACAACTACCAAAATTAATATATAAATTTAAGTTCATATTTAAATACAACCTCTCACCGTGTTTAATGAATAAAAAAATCAGTTTAGGGGCCCACAATCTCAATAATGCGAGCAAAGATTGACCCATAAAAATTCTGACATCTTGCAAATCCCATACCGGAAACAGAAATAAAGAAGGCGGCAGTCTGCATGTCCCTACAAGTTAATGGTACTTTAGAAGAGTAATTCCAAATACATTAATGCAAGTTCCAAAAAAGGCCAAATAATAACATTTATTTTTCCAAAAAAATGCAAATTTAGAAAATTAGAAATAAATAAAACGACAAAAAAAAATAAAAAGAAAAAAAACTCCTTTGAAAATTATTGGGCCGTCCATTGAATGGGCTTTGCTTAAAGGGTAAAATTGCATTTAGGTCCTTAATGTTTTGAGGTTATTTTTAACTCAAAAGTTTCACTAAATTGAGAATATGTTGTTTAAAATTGATCAAGAAATGCACATGATTTATAAATTAAGAAGCTAAAATAATAAAAAAAGGGCCTTTAAATTTTATCATTTTTATTTAAATAAATCTTTTATATTTTTATTATATTTAAATAAGTTTTTAACCTTTAATTCATACTTAAAACTTTTAATCTTTAACTTATATCCAAATAAATTCTAACTTTTAATTTATATCTAAATAAACATTTAAAATAAATTAATATTTCATTTAATTTTTATTTACATACAAATAAAAGAACAAAAAAAAATTTAAATATAATAAAAATATAAAAATTTATTTAAATAAAATAAAATAATTCAAAAAAAGTTTTCTAATATTTTAGTCAAATTAAAATCATTGACTTATTATTACATAAAAATCAAACATTTTGGATTCCAGTATTTGGACAAATACGTGGCTGTCCAAAATCTAGTTACAGTGTTTTACCCAGAGTGACCATTTGCTGATTTTCAACTAAAGCGGGCTTGAATCGAATTAACTTCAAAAGCTAAGGAACTGAATGGAATTTACTCTGTTTTTGTTTTTATATTTCTAGCACTGGAGTAGGTGAAGGGGCTTCAACACTCAACAGGGGAGATCTGTGGCCCTTTTAGTAGGAGTAACTCCGAACTTCTTGGTTTTTTAATTTTTTCGATATTTTCGATGTGGAAGAGGCCATTATATGAACCTCTCCCTTTTTCAAATCCTCAGCTCGAAGTTTCAGCCATGAAAGCGGCTTCCTCTAACGCTCTCAATCTTTCTTCAATTATCACGAAAACGGCACCAACAAAACCATTTCCAAGTCGATTCACGAGAACCCATTTTCTCAAACTCCATCAAAGCTTCCAAAACAACCCCTTTTTGAGATCGTCAGCAAATCCCTTTACTTCTTCTTTTCTCTCCATCTCTTCTTCATTCAACGCATTTGTCGAAAGCGGAACGTATTTGGGTTGGAACAAGGCGCCGGAGATTGTTATCGATGATGGTGGAAAAGCTAAGTTTGTAGGAAGCAAAGACAAAGTCATAACCGTGGTTCTTTTGGGATGGCTAGGGGCTACGAACAAGCATCTAAATAGATATGTGGAATGGTATAATTCAAGAGGAATCCATGCAGTTACTTTTCTTGTAGAACTTAAGGATTTGTTGTGCCTTGATCCGGTCGCAATGCTTGATCAGCGTATAGCTGAATTGGAAAATGGGTTGGCCAGGTGGGGTTTGGAGAAAGAGGAAGATGGTCGTGAAAGGTGCTTCATTTTCCATACTTTTAGCAACACTGGCTGGCTCGTGTAAGCTAATTTTTATGAATAAACGGTCTTCTTTTTTCTTTTTCAAATTTTGGTAATGGAAAGTAAGTTCTGGCATTATTTGGTTTTTTATTTACTTTTTTGGGCAGATATGGTTCAGTTATTGAACGTTTTCAGAGAAGAGAGGGGTTGAAAGAGATGGTAAAAGGAGTAATCTTTGATTCAGGATCAGCAGACCCTTTAAATCCTAAGGTTTTGTTTTGAATGTTGATTCTTTGAGTTTTAGGTTTTTTATGTTTTTAATGTAAAGCAGCTCTTGATTTATGATTGATGGAAGCTTTGTGTCTATTTGTGAACTTGAATTTTTGAGCTGAAATTACTAACGATCTGGTCTTTAAATAGAACACATTGGGATGAATAAGATTCAAGCTGACCTGGTAGAATTGGAAAATGCTTAGTTTGTTGTTTTTGGTTATCATCTTTATTCCCTGGCAGAGGATTTTGACTTAATCTGGCCTTTGATCCAAAAGAATGAGGATGAGTCCAACAATGTTGCATGAATCTTCATTTTTTTTTTAAGCACTGTGTCTTGACACCTATGACTGACACATTTATGGACACGAGTACGGGGATGTAATCCTTCAAGACATTCTAAATATATGAAAAAACTTAGAAAAAATTGAGTATAATTGTGTCGGATATATATCGCTAGTCAACTCTCAAACCCAAGTTTGAGTAAAATAGGAGTCCTGGTTCTGGACAAAACATCTGAAAATTTCTGCTACTTGGTTGCACTACTCAATCTTACGATCAAAGTTACATACATGTGTTATGCTCTGTTTACTCTATTTAGAAACCTTAGATTCTTATTATGGCTGTAGAAAAGACAGTAAGAATGTGTATTGGTGCGAAATTACAATGTTCATTCTGAGAAATATATGTACTGATTTGTGAAGCAGATGCAAAAGTGTCTGCCGATCGTCCGGATGTTCAAATTCAAATTCTCCATAACTTATTCCAACCTTTTTCGGAGCTCATTTTGATTTTCATATGACTCTCCTAAATTTTATGAGGTTTTTAAAATGTTAATGGCATCAGGTTCTTTGATTGGGAGCTTCAATGACATGTTTTATCTATTTTCTTCGACCTTTCTTGCTGCTGTATAAAAGCATAGGTTCATTTGTTCTGGCTTTGGGCTTTGTAATTTCATTTTGATGAAATAATTATCCTCGTTTTGAAAATCTGGGCCTTTCCAAAACAAATCAACCGGGAAAAGTACCGATGATTCACGTATCCTCTTCACCTTTGCAGGTCTGGGCAGCTGGTTTTGGTGTTGCTATACTGAAGAAACTCAACTCTTCAACAAATGGATCAGAAAGTGCAGTGACTAATTCAAAATGGCAGAAAGAGGAACCCGAGATGATCGAAGCTGTGGTGCTAGCTGCCTTGGAAAAGTTTTTTGCGTCCGTTCTAAATATGCCGGAAGTGGAAAGGTAGGCTTTCGCTTTTTGCCCGATATCTGCTACCATATATATTAAATGACCTGACATTGGCTTTAATGCCTACATGCCATGCTATTTGCTCTCTCTGAATATGATCAAGCTATTACTTCTTCCACCTCCCGCAGAAAGTTCAGAGCTGTCGTTAATGCCGCCTTGGACCACCATCCACACTGTCCTCAGCTATATCTTTATAGCACAGCTGATAAGGTCGTTCCATATAAATCAGTCGAGTCGTGTATTGATGAGATGAGCAAGAAGGGGATAAAGGTATTCTCCTTCAACTTCGGCACATCTCCACATGTCGACCACTATCGGAATTTCCCCAACATATATTCATCACAGCTTCATAATTTTTTGAAAGAATGCTTTCCTATTTCTAAACAAAAATGAACCCCAGAGTACTTTAAATCCGTCTGATATTCCTTTCAAAATAAAACATTACATCAGCAGTCGCCACCTATTGTATTTGCTCCATTCCTTTTAGTAATAGCAAATATTGGAGGCTGAACACGAAGGTAAGAGATCATGGCTGAATACTCATAAATTGCAGCCGTGCTAAAGCTGCAAAAGATCTCTTGTTTTGAATGTATTGTGATTCTGAAAAAGCTAGTGCTATGAACTTCACTGCTGTTTGTAACCCTGGGAGTGGGACTATGAAGATTATGATGTCAAGCTTTTAATATTCTGCTTGTCGATGTGAAAATTTTATGGTTTTGTGTTTGCTGAAATTGGTTTGATTTAGGCTGGCTTCATCATTTGGGTTTCTGCGGTATTAATATCGAAATTAATAAGGCTTTTATTCGCTAATTAAACCTCATTAGAGCTGATAGTTTTGATGCTAAGTGTCACGGATTCAGACTCAATCTTGTTAAACTGGATTGGCGGTCTTGGGTAGGGTTTAACTTTCCTACAAGTGGATGGACCCTTTTGCAATCAAAGCAACCATACTTTAGATGGGGGCAGCACGTATTAACAAATCGACAGTCTCTATGCATCTGTCATAAAAGCCTATTGAATGCTGACATCAACTAAAATCTGGTTCCATAATTCAGTTGAGATTTCATCAATCTTTTAAATTAGATTGTCTAGTCAAGTAGTATATGGAAAAAAAGGGGGGAAATTTTAGCGTTGTATATAAAAAAGGGGTTGAGAGATTCTAAAGTCTAATCCTTGGTGTTAACGATGTTGATTTAAAACTAATTTTCTGGACCAAAAAACTAGGGCACAGTAGTACCTGTCTTTATAAATTAGGATTATCCACCATCAGGGTAACATCAAATTCTGCAATTGATTTATAAAAAATTAAAATAAAATTACAATATAATTTAAATAATTTATGGAAGGGTTGTTTTATCTGAATATTTGACAAAGGTAAAGGCAATGTTTTTATCTCACCATGAGACCTAATGCATAAAGAACATTTGCTAGGAATCGAATTTCATAAAATAAATCAAATAAAAAAAGGCAGAATTTCATTATAATTAATCATCAGAAACGACAGAAAGCTAATTAATTCAAAAAGATTTCATATAAAAAACAAAAAGTCTTTCCAAATTTTCAAGTATTCCCTATTAAGTGATGACAAACCACGGTTCCAAACAACAAGTATCAATTGTTGGTCCCGATGAAAACTGGAATGACGACAAGGGAAAGCTTAATCAATGTAATTATTATGTTTATATATATATATATATATATAAATTGGGGGTATTATAATTTTTTAAAATTTGATGTGATAAAATTTTTTAAAAGGAAAAATTTTCGAATGATTGGGCAACCCTTCAACCTGACAAGAAAAACAAGATAGATTTATTGATAGTTACCTGAAAGCTGTAACCCTCGTAAGCTAAAACTTGCATACCCATCATTTTCTGCTGTTAAAAGCCCCAGGGAAAAGATAGAAATCATCCAGGTTTGGCTACCTCAACTGAGTCAAATTCTGGGTTTTATGTATAATTTATACATACATATATATATATATGTTCCTCATTTGATCTTCCAAGATTTCTCTGTTTTCCGTTTTTTGTTCTCTGTTTCAGTTTGATATAGATGACGATATTGGAGGAGCAGAAGGATCGGTCAAATTTGGTGAATCCAAAACTATCGCCATCAAACTCATACGGCTCCGTCGTTCTTGGTGGCACCTTCGACCGGTTGCACGACGGCCACCGCCTCTTCCTCAAAGTAACTAATATCTCTCTCTGTTTCTCTGTTTTTTTTTTCCTTTGCTTGTTTTATCTACTTTTTCCTTGGTAAAAATAAATAAATAAAAAAAATTGTTGGAAATAGTCAGCAGTGGAGCTTGCCAGGGATCGAATCGTGGTGGGTGTTTGTGATGGTCCCATGTTAACCAAAAAACAGGTAAAAAAACTACTAATTTTACATGAAACCGTTGCCTTTCTAGACTATAATCCTACGATTACGTGAAATTATCGAAATCCAAAACTTGATTGCTTGCAGTTCGTTGAATTGATACAACCCATTGAGGAAAGGATGTTCAATGTTGAGAATTACATTAAGGTATGAAATGAAACTATGAAGAATTACAATTTTTTTATCAGGGGGAAAAAAAAGAACTATGAAATAGTATTGGGTTTTTGTCATTTGATAATTTAATTATAGTTTTGGTTATATTTTTGCAGTCTATCAAGCCAAAGCTGGTGGTTCAAGTTGAACCTATTACAGATCCGTATGGACCTTCTATCATTGATGAAAATTTGGAGGCCATTGTTGTCAGGTTTGTCATTACCTAAAATATTACTACTAATCGGTACAAAGTAGCCAACTTTTCTGAGACAGAGAGTTGTGTCTTGTCCGGTAATTTACTTCATTTTCATGCTCTGTACATGGTTACGAGGTAACCTACCCATATCGGAGACTCATCATAGCTTTAGCTTAAATGAAGGGCTTAGTCTGCTTTTGATTCTTGTGCTTTGAAGTCTGAAGTTTAAAATAGTTTTGGTTGGCCTTCTTTTATCCTCTTGCTGCACTGATTCTTGCTGTTTCAAGTTATATCCTATTGCTGTACTGATTCTTGCATTTTTAAGTTATATCCTATTGCTGTACTGATTCTTGCTGTCTTATCTTTTCATTTTTGGTTTTGCCTCCTTTATATTGGCAATGAATTAACTCAAACGATTTGGCTGTGCTTATAAAAGTAGCAACTGCAAGAAATGAAGAACTGCTTTTTAATCCTTGATCATGCCAGGGGAATTCTACATTGCTCCGACTTTTCATTTTTTTTTCTTGAGGTATCTGTATCCAATACCTTTTTGGACGTGGGTATGGACATGGTTATAACCCTTTAAATACATAAAAATATTTAGAAAAAAAATTAAATACTTTGTTGCCTAATGAACATATAATCATATCCGACACTCACATTTGATTCCAAGTAACATAGGTGGAATCATTCTTGTCTTACTGGACTGGTTTCTTGACAGCAAGGAGACATTACCTGGTGGAGTTTCAGTCAATAAGAAAAGAGCTGACAGAGGCCTTTCACAGTTAAAGGTTTGTATGCAATTTACTAATTTCTGATATTAACTTTGAAGCTTGAGGCGAAGCAATTTTTTGTTTAGAATTTAACAAAATTTGTCAAAGATTTGGCCTTTTAAAATTGTTCATATTCTGCAGATTGAAGTTGTAGATCTAGTTTCTGAAGAATCTAGTAGTGGAGATAAGTTGAGTTCAACAACATTAAGGAAGCTTGAGGCTGAGAAAGCCCAAAGTCAACAATCTGTACCACAAACTTGATAATAAACTGAATTTGATATCAGTGGCCTTGAAAAAAGCTTGCAGATTTGCATAGTTCCCTTTTTCTGAAACTCCAACAGAGAACAAATTTACAGGGACACACCTGAAATTGGAATACAATAAAGCATGCGAGTTTCTTCATCACAAAACTATGTTTTTTGAATTCACGATGAATGTGTTTATTTTTTAAATTATATATATATATATATTTGGGGGGACGAACCTCTATAACATTGTCAATTTGATATGTATCCCCATGGGTAATTTTAAAAAGATAAATAGTCAATTTTAAGTGATTGTCGATATGAATATTTATTCGATACGGTATATTCGATAAATTTGGAATGATACTTTCAAACTTATATTCAAATATGTTTTACACATAAGTACTTTTAAATAAAATGAAGAATCAAGATAGTATTAGTCGGAACAACATAGCACTAAAAGACTGAACGTAACAACTCTGTGTTAACGGGTCATACTCAAAAGAAGAACTCTGATGTTAAGAAAAGAAATCTTGGTAAAACTGAACCACTAGTATTAACGGGTGATCTCCAATTGAGTAATAGGCAGTCATTTATATTATGATTGTAAGTGCTTTTTCTGTTAAATTATATTTATTGTGATTATGAAAATAATAAATATATGATCATGGTTGGCTTTTAATGCGTAACCCTTTTTGGCGGACTTTGATTGCCTCCTTGTAAAATCCAACGGCTATCCTACGTTAAACGAAAGTTTTAAATTTCGTAACTGCACAATCGCGTTCCCTGATTCACTTTAAAACTACCCCATTCAAACCCCATGAAACTTAACAGAGAAAAACAGAGACGGGTTTCTTGGCATTTTTAGGAAAGGCTTTGACACTCAACAGAGCAGGGCCAAGAATTCTCGTTAGTTTTTTCTTGGAATCCAAACAGGGGTTAGTTTCTCTTCCCCTATATTTCAATCCTGATGTTTCTTTTTTTTTTTTTTTCCTGGAAAATGTTTTCATTTTCTGTTCTTGATTGTTTTGCAGGAGGGTTTTTTCTTATTGCAAAATTCTTGCAAAGATGAATGATCTCATGACGAAGTCTTTCCTAAGTTATGTGGAACTGAGGAAGCAGGCAGAGAAAGACCTAGAATCCGATCTTGATATCGAAAAAGGCCTTGGCCAACTCAACCCCACTGATGAAAAGAACTTATCTCAGTTCTTCCAAGAAGTTGCATCGATTAAGATCAACATGGAAGAGTTTACCAATCTCGTTTTTGATCTTCAAACCCTTTATGAAGATACAAAGTCCACTCACAGTGCCAAAGTTCTTCGAGGTTTAAGAGATAGGATGGAATCAAACACCGTTGCCATTCTTAAGAAAGCAAAGCTTGTTAAGGCAAGGCTCGAATCACTCGACAGGTCCAACACTACCAATAGGAGATTATCAGAAGCGTTTAAAGAAGGGACATGCGTTGATCGAACCAGGATATCGATAACCAATGGCTTGAGGGCTAATCTTAGGGCAATGATGAATGATTTTCAGGCCTTGAGGGAAAAGATTGTATCAGATCATAAACAAGATCTCAAAAGAAGATACTACAATGCCACTGGGGAGTTCCCGAGTGAAGACGTGCTCGAAAAGGCGGTTTCAGGCGGCGAAAAAGATCGATTATTTGCTGAGAAAATGGAAATGGATTCGAGAAGCAAGGAAAGGCTCGAGGCAGTGATGGATATTCAACGAAGTTTGCAAAGGCTACACCAAGTGTTCCTTGACATGGCTGTTCTTGTTGAAGCACAAGGGGAAAAAATGGATGATATTGAAGCATATGTAGCCAATGCAGGTAATTTCATCAATGGTGGAACCAATAGCCTTTACTATGCAAATCAAATGAAGAAGAAGAAGAAAGCTTGGGTTTTTTGGGTTTGGGCTGTTGCTCTGATTATACTTATAGTTTGCATCATTTCCATGTTGGCTTCTTGAGAAGCCCAAGATCAAGGCAAAGTTTTAGGCACTTTGCTAAATAGTTCTAAATCCCGATCGCGGATTTTATCGCACATTTGTAAATCTGTGCCTCAGATTATATTCTGATCAAAACTTTTTTTTTCAACTATTTTTCTTTTCTCATTTTAGTGAATGATTACAACATTTTGGTTCAGTCAGTCTGACATTAATGTCCAATGGACATTGAACTTGCTTGGTTGAGTTGATAACAAATTTGGTTTTATTTTTGTTTATTGTAATTGAAAATTTTGAAATTGAAATAAAGTAATTAGTATACTATTTAATTACTTGATTAAAATTTTCAACATTCAGTCAAGTTCTTGTATAAATTTCATGTTGAAAGTTGGGGATGTCTCAATTTTTTTTTTAAAAAAGGAAAATATTAAACTAATCATTATGCTTTCAATACTTCAATTGCAATTCAACTGCATTACTGAATCATGAAACCTTTGTTGGAGTTTATTACGGTTGGGAGTATCAAAAAATTGCGACTTCACAATTTTTCCCTTAAATCTTTTCTAATTTTTTTTTCATATATTTTGAGAATCATATCCTATACCCATATCTGAATATATGTCAAACACATATTTCAGATTAAAATACTTAAAAAATAAAATAAAAAATTCAGGATAACATAGGTTAAATTTGGTTCCTCAAGACATGGCCTGCAACTTTGGCAAAAGGTATATATATGTTTTAGGCTATATTTTTAAGCAGAAATTTTTTTTATATACACAACTTCCATTGTTGAACTTTGACAAAGCTTTTTCAACAGTTAGCATGGTGGCAAATCCTTAGGTGGAGGCAAACTTGATTGATCAGCTTCCCGGTCCATCTTCAACCACAAAATGCCATTTTCAATCCCCCTCCAGTATGAAGCTCCAAATGACCATGCATGAACCAAACACCTAAAACCAGCAGGAAAATAAAAAGAAATTAATCATTTGTTTACTTATAAATCCTAGGTTATCAAATTTTGTTTCTAAATTAACTTTTTTTTTTCCATGGTTGCTTTATTCTAGGCTAAAATTAATACCTGATTTGTCTGCTCCGGGAACAACGACAGTGTTGCCTTCAATTGGACCAACCAAGTTGTACTCAGCTGCTATGTCATTTGAATTTGAGAGTGAATGTCGGACCAACTAAGGTTTTTTCATGTATTTGGAGTTATATCCCAATACCCATGTCCTGAAATTTAGACAATTACTTTTTTTTTTTTTTTTAAATGAGGAATTGGACCAATGTATCTTAGCTGGGTCTTTGACAGGACCAAAATTTCCAATAGCATTTCCCACGACAAAAAATTTGCAGCCATGGAGATGGAATGGATGTCACTCTAGCTGTTGGGAGATTCGCGTCTTGTAATACTAGCTCTCAACTGTGGAATTGAAGGCGATCTTGCTAAGTTTTGTACCATGTGCAGTGCCAAGATTGGCTGTAGGTGGTGCACCAGAATAGTTGAATGGCTTAGGAGGTTTGCCTGAGAATTCAGTCCTAAAAACTCCTTTCATATTGAATTAGCGAGCTTGGTGAAGTCCGATTTTGGGCATCACAAAATAGATATTGTTCAACGGCTAGGAAACTTGATCCGTTTACGAATTCGGACAACGATCTTTGCCGCAATTCTGTAGAAGAGTTTTCGATCAACTTTAAGGGGCATATTTGCAGGAAAGTTTGCAGAATTTTACGCTCCTTAGCTTATTGTTGTAGCTGAAAGCAAAAGCATTGTCGAAGTGGAGCGTCTCCATGAAAGGCCTAGCAGCCATGAAATATCTAACTAAATTGGGTGGCTGGAGCACGAACGTTCGTGGTTTGCCTAGAGGGTGCAATCAGTATACGGCTTGGGTGGTGAATGGCCTTGTGTAAGCTGCAACATCAACTACTGTCATTTTTGTGACCAGCAATGGCAAAGAAAGAGCCCATCGTTCTGAGCACCATTGATGATTGTTAGCAAGTATTTCATGCCTGATTCAACCTCCATTGCAAATGTATCTAAAAACATGATTCAGCCTCCATTGCATGATTACAGATTCTAACGTGGTTCTTCAGCTTTTACCATATAAAAAATGAACAAAATTTAATTTATGCATGTCTGTTTCGGTCTAATAAACAATAACCTCTGATTCTTTCTATTTTTTTCAACAATTAATAGCAACCGACCAAACCAAAAGGACAAGGAAGAAAAAATTGCAGGCATATAGGCAACAAGAGACGATTAATGAAAATAAAGATCGACATAAAACAGCCAAAGAACTTTAAGACAAAAAATAGTTAAAATGAAACATGTTTAGCTCGCTGCTTAGTGTATAATAGTCATAACTGTAAAGAGAGAGATTTCAGACATGGGTTTTGTCGCTTACGTTGCTTTAAGATTTGTCAAGATTCAGCAACAAAGAGATCATAGTAATATTACGTTTCTATATAATTTTTTTAATCTTCTATTCTTCTTATTTTTAAAAGTATACACGATTTAAACTTATATAAATACTCATAGATTATGTTTATTTGTCTGCAAAAATTACTTGTTCTTCACAAGTTTGATCTTCAAGCTTACTACCACTAAACATATCGACATTTATCGGCAGTCACAGAGGGGTCTGGGCCGAGTAATGGTTCCGGTAAATTGTTTTTCTTCCCTAAGTTTGAGTCAACGTCATATGAAAAATTCACTTTTATTGTTTAAAATAATATTAAAAATTATTTTTATATTAATATTTTAAATTAATTTAAATAAAAATAAAAATAAAATTTTATTATTAAATTAAATTAAATTGAATTAAAAAAATATTTTTTAATTTAATTTAATATAAATTAAATTTATCGAATCAAAATGTGTTCCTTACTCTTGCCACGAGCAGTCTCTTTTATCCAACGAAATTCTTGATCTTATTAAAATACAGTAATTCGAGAGAATCCATAGGCATGAAATCGGCGACATGGGATCCACAATCAACTAAGCTACAGGCCTGGGAAAATGATGATTTTTCTTTTCCAATTAAAAATGCATGCATGCAAATAGGCTGAGTATGGTTTTTCTTGAAAGCTGTGAAGAGATAACGTTGTGAGTTGTAACTTGTGAGCTTAACAAAATGTGGTCCACCAAAAAAGAAAAAAAAAAGAAAAGAAAAGAAATCATAACATTCAAAGCCCAGTGAGCATTGGGAATGGGCTCCGGCTCGTGCATTTGTGGACCTTTGCGTGGCTCAAATCTGACATTGGACTCCACTGATTGTCGTCTTCTTTGCAACATCCCACGTCATTAAATATGATATAAACATATAATATTAATAAAATTATTAAAATTTGATATAATATAATAAAATAGATATTTTAAAATTTATATAATATATTATTAATATATTAAAATTAATATAAATATAAAATATTTTAAATATAATTATGATATGAATACATAAATTATTAAAATCTTTAAACGTTACTGTCCCACCCATGCGCCTTTGATCACTACGATTTCGATCGGCAACTAACCAAAAATGGCAGGTAAACCAGGATCAACCTCGCCCAACGGCCAAGACTGGCTCCGGCTGCCATGAGTTTCACTGGGGGTGCTGGCTGGCCATTGGCTAGGCTTGGCTTGGCCCCCGGCCATTGTCCCCTCTCTTTGGGGCTTGTATTTGGTCCAACAACCCAACCACACATTTCCAATTGTCTAATGATTTATTGCAAGACAAAGTTGGGTAAATTATTGGGATATTTTTATATAATTTTTCATTGTTTGTATCCATAGATGTCAATTTGAACTTCTATTTTTCATGTTGTTCTATGCATTCAAAATTGAATACTTTAATTTCACACTATAAAATCATCTCCTTAATTTTACATCATATATTTCTTACCTTTTCCTTTTTCCTTTTCTTTCATCGTATTTTAATATTTAACAGATTTAGTATTCATACTATCTTATATAATGCTAAAATTTTGATAAATTTTAAGACAAATTCGCATAATTCTCTATTAATAAAAAAGTAAAATATTTTTTAGAAATCTTATAATTCAAATATTTATATTATATTATATCAATTTTTTTTAGTATAATCGTGCTTAAAAAATATTTTTATATAAATTTTAATATATTAATAATTTTTATTATATACATTTTAATATATTCATATATTTTTATCATATTATATATTATACTTTAATTATTTTTTATATTATATGATTATATCGTGTCTAAAAATATTTAAATTTATAAAAATCTCTATTTTATTAAAAAAATTTAATTATCATTCAACATGTTTTAAGAGATGAATTTATTAGTGGGAAAAATCGATTTTTCGTTTGAAAGGGCAATTAAAAAGGTTGGTTATAGAAATACTAACCGTGTGGGTAGAAAAAGACGTATCTCCGTAAATACTTGATTGATTGCCACGTGTCTTCATCAACACGCTTTTTTCACTCACGAATAACTGAGAAGAGTGTGAAATAGTAATTAAAATTAAAATAATAATTAATCAAAAGATTACTTTTTAACGGACCCTAATTTAAAAAAAAAATGAAATAATATTTATTTATTTATTTACTATTACTATTATTATTAGTTTACTCTAAAACCGAGAAACAAAAATTAAAAAAAAAAAAAGAAAGGAAAAAACACTTTGGATCCGTTTTAAGAGAAAGAGCTTTTTGTCTTACGAGCAGGTGTGAGAGAGAGAGAGTGTACGTGTGTGTGTGTTTTGGCTTTCTGAATCTGGGGGAGAAAACCGGTGCCGATGGCTGTGCTGGTGTCGGGGAGGAATAAACGTCGGCGCTGATGCTGGTGGTGGTGGTGGTGGCTGCACCGGTGTCAGCAATGACGTGGCCATCTTGTGATTCCCACTTATAAAAAAAAAAAAAAAAACGAAAGAAAGAAAAGTTGGCACCCATTTTCATTTTACTTGAAAACGTTTTTAATTATTTCTTTCATTCTTATCTGATCTTTGGTTTTTGGCTTGTGGTTTTGATTGAAGTGTGGGGTCCCTAAGAGTTTTGGGGATGCATCTGAGCTGTTTCAGTGCTAGGTTGATTTGAACCGGTTGGCTTAAAGCTGGTTTCCACCTTTTTCTTCTTCTTCTTCTCAGAATCTCAAGCTTTTAGCTTTTCTGGGTTGGTGATTCAGGTTAAAAGAGATTCATTTTTGTATTTTTTTATATCATTTATTGGTTGTTTATCTCTGGGGTTTTCTTTCCTTTTTTCAATATTTTTGTTTATGGAGTTTGATTCGATGAAAATTTACTTGATTTATGGTTTTTGGTGTTCATTTTAATGGATATGTTATATATTTCCAGTTGAATATTGAGAGATTGGGATTTGGTAATGCTTATAAAAAGATGTCGTTTAAGAGTATTATGCGGGAGTTAAAGGAAATGAAAGATGGGATTGGGAACATATCAAAGAGAGGAGGGGAAAGCAAGGTTTGGCGTGCTAGCCGGACTAGATCCCATGTTGTTCCTGATCAAGCACCACAACCCGAATCCGAATCCCCTGAACAAAGCCCGTGGGCAAGCCTGCCGCCCGAATTGCTCTTGGATATCATCCAGAGGGTTGAACAGAGTGAGACTGCTTGGCCTGCTCGAGCCGTCGTTGTGTTTTGTGCTGCAGTTTGTAGGTCTTGGAGGGAGATTACAAAGGAGATTGTTAAGCCTCCTGAGCAATGTGGAAGGCTCACATTTCCCATCTCATTGAAGCAGGTTGTAACTCTTTAATTTCCCTATAGAAATCTGTCTCATTTTTTATCCCTTGAGTATGAACTATTGGACATTTAGATTCTAGTTAAACTTACATAGGAAGAAAAAGCCAAAATCTTTGCACATATATATTGATTGGTATGCATCTTTGTGAAGAACTTCATTGTTTTCTATCATGAAATGAAAACTGGTTGATAATTGAATGTATAATTTTTTGGATTATGAACTTCCGAACGCAGTTATATATAAGCTAGGTCTAAATTTTTCCTAACCCCTGTTTCTACTAAACATTCAACCTATGTTGCTCTGATCCTTCATTTTTCTTGAAATATCTATGTTTGGCATTTTTATTTGATATATTTTCGGATATGCGTATGGGGATATGACTCCCCAAGGACCCTTAAAATACGTAGTAAAACTTAGAAAAAATTGAACATGTCCATGGTAGACACATACTTATATCCGACACTTACACTTGAGTCCAAGTAACATAGCATTCAAAGGACTCTCATTTCTTGTGTCCATAAATAATGGGGGTGGCTGGCTATTTAGATTCTTATTCTTCCATTTAAAAGGTTGCTTATTTCTATATTCTGTTTGTGTTCATGAACAGCCGGGTCCTCACGACTCCCCAATTCAATGCTATATTAGAAGGGACAGATCAACTTCTACATATCTTTTGTTCTATGGTCTGATGCCTTGTAAGTCTTCTTGTTCTGATGTCCTTATATATTGATGTTGCTCTGACTCTTCTTTTTTCTTGAATGTTCGTGTTTGACACCATGCCTGATATTTATCTGGACATCTGTACGGGAATATGACCTTCCAAATACATTAAAAAAAACATAAAAAAAATGGAACATACCCATATTCAACGCTTACACCTAAGTCCAAATAACATAGACTCCAATCATATTATTCATTAAATTGGATACATTGAAGATTTTATGCTAAGGGATTCAAAAAGTAAGTTTGATATCTTAGGGTTTTTTTGAATAACCTAAGATGTCAGTTTCTATCTGTTTTGGTACGGAAGCTTTGAAACATGGTATAACGATCCTTTGGAAAGCAACTTAGTGACATCATCAATTATGCTACTCTGACTCTTCATTTTCTTTAAGTCACCATGTTTGACAACTGCATCTTACGTGTATTTGGAGATGGGTATGGAGATATGACCTTCCAAAATTTTTTCAAATATATGAAAAAATTTTAAAAAAATTAAACATACTTATATCAGACATATATATATATATATATATCTGTCACTCACACTTGAATCCGAGTGATACTCAACTTTGTAGATATATTACATTTTTCTGACAGTTATTCACTTGTTTAGCTTCTTTTGATTTACAGCTGAGGGAGAGAGTGATAAATTGCTGTTGGGAGCAAGAAAGATCAAAAGGGCTACATGCACAGACTTCGTTATATCATTGGTTGCAGATGATTTTTCTAGGCCCAGCAATACGTATGTTGGTAAATTAAGGCAAGTTTCTCGCCATTAGATTTCTTATGTTTTGTCTGATTATTCTCTCTCGATGTCTACAATGACATGTTGAAATTTCTTTTTCAGGTCCAATTTTTTCGGTACCAAGTTCACAATATATGACAGTCAACCTCCATGTGACTCTATAATCCCATCGACTACCCAATCGAGTATTAGGTTCCACTCGAAGCAGGTGTCTTCGAGACTGTCTCCATGCAACTACAGCATTGGTACCATTACCTACGAGCTTAATGTTCTGCGAACACGAGGACCAAGGAGAATGCATTGCGTCTTGCACTCAATTCCTGTTTCTGCTATTCAGGAAGGAGGCACTGCCCCAACGCCATCAGCATTCTGCCAATCCTTTGATGAACAACTTTCTCCCTTACCCAGTTTGAAAGGGAAGGAACCAGCGATAAACACCTGCTCCCCGAGCGTCCCAGCCACACCAGTATTCTCCCTGGGCTCAGGTGAGCCACTAATCCTAAAAAACAAGGCTCCTAGATGGCATGAACAGTTACAGTGCTGGTGCCTAAACTTCAAGGGCCGTGTGACTGTAGCCTCTGTCAAGAATTTCCAGCTTGTTGCAGCTGTTGAGCCATCACATAATATATCACCTGAAGAGCAAGAGAAGGTAATCTTACAGTTCGGAAAAATCGGCAAAGACATCTTTACCATGGATTATCGATACCCTCTATCCGCTTTCCAAGCCTTTGCCATTTGCCTAAGCAGCTTTGACACTAAACCAGCTTGCGAATGATCAAACCACTGATCAGATACCTACATCATCGATGTTAGCCATGGAATTATTATTTACCCTTCCTTGCTTTCAAGCCTTTGCAATCTACCAGAGCAGCTATATTCCGACATGGCCTGTGAATCATAGTTTTATTCCTAATGGAAGATTTTCTTTTACGGCCATTGCTGGCTAGTTGTCAAGCTGTTCGGTGCATGGCTTTTCTGATCATGCAGTCTGACTTACATGTTGTTTGATCATATCTTAGAATCAATACTAAATTAGCCGCAAATTGCCTATGCCTAGTTGCATAATTTTCCTTTTAAGAATGCATGCTCGGAATATATATATATATATATACATAGAGAGAGAGAGAGAGAGAGAGAGAGAGAGAGAGAGAGAGAGCTGTCCTACTAAAGCAATTCCTGCGACAGCAAACAGCTCGAACACGAGCTGCAATATCAAATCTCCAATATTTCAAAATGATAATAAGATTTCAACCTAACTTGACCCGACTAAGGACAACAATAATAGGTTGCAAAGTGACAAAATCCGAATATCTATCACCATTTCTTGAATGATAGAATGTGACGTCTAAAGGCGGAAAAAAAAAATCAGCAGAAGGACCTAAAAGTGGGAGACTATCCAAGCTAAAGTTTAAACCAACCGATCATCAAAAGCACAAGGGATTGTATCAACTCTTTTTCTTCCTATCAATAATGATAGATATCAAACAATCATCATGCTATAGATTTACATACCTATGAAAAGATCCTCTTTGTTATAAACAAATATGTGGCTGCTTTCAGCAAGATGCTTAGTTCCTTCAATCCGAGACAAGATTCCGCAATTCATATTCCGCGTCCTTTTCTACCCGAAGCCAGCTATTAGGGCACATTAATTATCTAATAGTGGAGTATGTAATGAATTCCCTAGAGGTAAATTGGAATGTTTGGTGCGGAATAGGATTCCTGCAATAGAGCATTTAAACAGCAACAAAAAGAAATTAGAACATTGGTGATCAAAAAGCAGATGAAACAGAAAGATGCAAAAGATCTAAGGTACACACGGTCGAGGTCCATAAACTTTGATCTGGCACGAGTATCCCTACCATTAAGGTGATTCGATAAAACCACGATGTACAGCATAAAGGTATTGACGAAAGTTTTACTGCAAGACATTTGTGATTAATCAGTAATGAAACAAATCTCCCTATGCCGAGTATAATTTTCATCAATAATTCAGTAGTATACGCACTTTTGTGCTTCAGTTACAAGCTATTGATTTGGTGCTCTCATCAAGCTTGAAATCCACGTAAAGTACAACTAAATTCAAAAACCCAGAAATTGTCATAAACCAATCATCAAAAATTAATAAAAAATGAAAATTTCATCGGAAAAAATGAATCAACTAAAAGTAAAATTTTCACACACTTGCAACTTAACCTTCTTCTGAAACTGAATATTAACTAAATGAAACTGTGCTCCATCTGATCTGAAAACCGCTCAAAATGATTCAAAAGAAGTGAGATTGAGAGAAAGAAAGAAAAAAAAA
>JAQSVH010000003.1:3012620-3023042 GCA_029448705.1 Adansonia digitata
AAGATTTCCGACCGCAGAGATGGTGGAGTCTACCGATTATGACTTAAGGACAAAGGATTGGATCATTGGATGTGGGGGGGCTGTAAATTGCTTGTTTTATGTTTGAAGAAATGCTTCAACCCTTTAAGCAAAACGAGGTGGTTTCCACAAATCTTTCATAAGCACCCTCATTCCTACTGAAAATTAACAATTTTAAACATAATATCGTTATATAATGTAAATATAATGTAAAATATTTTAAAATATAATACTAAAATATAATATAACACTAATATGACATAAAAATATGAATATTAAAATTTATATAATTAAAATAATTGATATATTAAAATTTATATGTAACATTTTTAATAGGAATATGATATATAAAAATATATGAATATACCGATTGTTTGATCTAAACAAGAGTAACACTTTTCTCACAATATCAGGCATATGGGGTGACCACATGATCCTGGAGAAATTGCCCCCTCTTTCATAACCCTACTCTGAGAAAACCAAACCCTTGGTCCTCTCCTATCCAACTCCACCACCGGAAATGTTTAGCTGGCTGTGTGAGCACCAGCCTAGATAGCTGATCTTTAGTTTCTCAGAGTTGACTGTAGGAAAGACTTGATTGGTCTCCCCAATGAAACGTGCAAAATTCCACATAAATGCAAACAAAGCGAAATGGAGTGGTCCATCTCAATGTTCTTCAACCCACATTTTATAATGGGGGCAATTAAATAAAAGATGCTATTTACGTGTGTCTTTCCTACTCACGATTAAAGTATATTTAGTTCTCAATAAAAATTAAAGGAGAAAAATAAAAAAAAATGAAAAATATATTCTTTCATTTTTGGTAGGATAGATAAAAAAGTAAAATTTTTTATTATTTGATATGATTGAAAAATGAAAAAAAATAAAAAATATATTATTTTATTATTATATTCATTAAAAATTAAAATAATAATAAAATTTAAAAATTAATAAATAATTTTATAAATATACTCAAATGATACACACTAATTATTTTCTTTTTTTTTTTTCAATTTGAATGATTTATTTTTATAAATAAACGTAAAAAATAATAATTTTTAAATTTTTTTTACTTTTATTTCTAACTAAATATATCAAAAATTTATTTTTTGAACTTTTTCGTCTTTAGTTACCTATTCTCTTACATTTTTTTTTTTTAAACTAAGTACAGATATTTTAAGCTTTTTCGTTCAGTTTGGTTTTAGCTTCCAGAAGCCTCTATGTATACCAGGATCCAACTGATATTTAAGGTTTCTAATTCTCATAAATCTACATTTTGCAATGGGTTTGGCAACTCTTTTAACCCATACAAATCTGGATTGAATTCCTTCCCTCACTCCTAGATCTCTCACAGGCTTTTTTTAGGCCTATGAAGTGAAAATATCAAAAGCATGTTGACCAGTAAAGCCCAAATGCTTTGGAACAGTGTCCGACAAAGCCCCGGTTGAAAACTTGTCCGAAAGGTACCGGAGAGTGCTTGTTTTGATAGCCTGAGACACCAATTTCTTGGTGCTTTGGTGGGGGAAAAAGAGAGGACATTGTTTGGGAGGACGTTGGATTTTGCTCTCATTGAGGGAAATAAAGCGAGTGTAGATTGAGATGGGCTGCATTGGTGCCTTAGTTGTTAGAAGAGAGCGGCTTTGGAAAGAGAGAGGAAAGGGGGAGAGTTGGAAGAAGATAGTTTTTTGGTGGTGGATGGGTGGAAATGAGGGTGGCGAGAAGAGGATAACGGTGGCTTGCATCGGAACGTTCATGATTATGACCTATAAATGATTTGTTAGTTCTGTATACAAATTTTGATTTCTAAGTTTCAATCTATTCAAAGATTGATTTTTTTTTTAAAATATAATTAAAGCTTGAAAAACTCAAATCCTCTAAAAATAGTAAAATCCTTCGGCACTCAGAAGACTGGTAAAAAGCTCCCCCGGTAATCGGATCAAATCTTTGAAACAATGGATTGTTGCCAATAAATACAATCCCCGACCAAAAAACATGGATAAGGCCTCGAGCAAGCTCTTTAATTAACAAATATATCAACATATATACCGATAATTCCCCTCAAAATATTAACTAACCCAACTGTCAAATCTTCATCTTCCTTGCCATTTTCGTTTTCTGGTTCAATCGAAAGCTTTGAGCTCTAAGTTTTGCCTGCAAATTCGATCGTCCCAATCAAGCATTGTTTTGCTTCGATGAGTTCCCGGGACGATAACGATGACACCGGGGATCTCAAGAAGCCGCTTTTACATACCGGAAGCTGGTATCGGATGGGCTCGAAGCAGTCCAGTGTTGTGGGCTCCTCGGCAGCTCAAGTAATTCGCGACGGATCAATCTCCGTCGTACTTTGTGTCCTCATCATCGCTTTGGGTCCTATCCAATTTGGCTTCACTGTATAATAATTCCCCATCTCGCTCTCTCTTGCCCTTTCTTCCTTCGTTTCTCTAATTTCGTGTTTTCAACCGCAAATTTAATGAATTTTCTTAATTATTTTTCAAATTTGAAAACACAGTGCGGATATTCTTCCCCCACGCAAGATCAAATCATCGATGATCTTAAGCTTTCGATTTCAGAGGTCTGAATTGGAATCATCTTAATTCCCTCCCTATTTTTTTGCAATTTAAATTGGTTTTTTTATTCTAATTTCTTTGCATTAAATTAACCTTCTTTTTCTTCTTTTGTGCCGTCAGTATTCTTTTTTTGGTTCATTGGCAAATGTGGGCGCCATGGTTGGAGCGATAGCCAGTGGTCAGATTGCCGAGTATATTGGCAGAAAAGGGGTTAGAAAACTAGAAATTGATTTTCAATTAATTGCTTACTATTTAATTATTAGTTTATCTTGTTTCACCCTTTGATTAATGCAATGTTTCAGCTTAGAAACGAGAACTTTTAAATTTAATCTATTAATCTTCTACATTCTTATTTGTATTTACACCGAAATGCACCAAATATGAATCCTTGATATTTATTCTATGTTTTTTCTTTTGGTGAACTTTAACGATTGAATACGGCATTATGTGTGTTGAATTTGCAGTCGTTAATGATTGCTGCGATTCCTAACATAATAGGATGGCTGGCCATATCTTTTGCCAACGTGAGCGACTTTTGGTAATTTTTGTCCCTGTTGACGTGCCTTCCCTGCAAAGCTTGTTGCTAATGTGTTATGCCTAACGCATTTGCAGCATTCGTCGTTTTTATTCATAGGAAGGTTGTTAGAAGGTTTTGGCGTCGGTGTAATTTCTTACACGGTAACTTGAAAGCATTCAACTGTTCTTTACTTATTTTCTTTTCTCCTTTTCAAATAATGATCGTCGTGTTAATTATGTCTAGGTACCTGTATACATAGCTGAGATATCACCCCAAAACATGAGAGGAAGTCTCGGATCAGTTAACCAGGTTTGTTGCGCATTAATATCCATATTGGTATCCAATATTTACTTTTATTAACTGATTGATCGAGTAGAATTTTTTATTGGATAGCTAGCAGTCACTATCGGAATAATGCTGGCTTATCTGTTGGGACTGTTTACACATTGGAGAGTGCTTGCAGTTTTAGGTAATGTGCTTTAAAATTTGTTCACTTTGCCCTTACTTCCTTGGAAACAGAAGCTTTTGAATGCTATTGGAGAAACAATATGCAAACTTTTTCTTAGCAGTTGAACAAATTCGAAATTTTTGAAAATATCATATCTTGCATGCCAATGAGTTCTTCCCGTGACAATGTAGTTATGAGATTATTTGCATGTATATTAGACCACTACGGTTCACTCCGCAAGGATTGATGGTTAGGGTATATCAATAATCAACCGAATTGGTTGATTAATGCACTGTTATCATTAACAGACCTTTATGCTTCTTATTGTAGGAATATTACCATGTACAATATTGATACCTGGCCTATTCTTCATACCAGAATCGCCTCGATGGCTGGTACGAAACTTGCAACTGCTATCATATTGATTAGACCTTTTATGACCTCGTTCTTTTCCGCTTTCCTTTTGTATTATATGATTTTGCCTGTTATTGTCTTGTTACTGAGTTACATCCAGGCACAAATGGGAATGATGGAAGACTTTGAAGCGTCTTTGCAAGTTTTGCGTGGCTTTGATACGGATATTTCTGTCGAAGTTAATGAAATCAAGGTTTGAACTGAAATTATTGGCAGTCTGTCTTTTCTCACTTCAGCCAATGCTCATGCTACACGTATTCAACTGCAAAACTAAGTTGTTATACAAAATCTAGTTGATTCGATAAGGTTTTATGACTTTACGGGCATCTTTTTTCTAGTCTCCACTTAAAGTTAATATTAAGCACTAATCCACGCTTCCACAGAGAGCCGTAGCATCATCAAGGAAGAGAACAACGATTCGATTTTCAGATCTCAAGCAGAAAAGATACTGGTATCCATTGATGGTAGATTCTTTTGCTTTTTGAATTTTTTTATCTCATTTATAACATTTTCCCCCCTCTGTAGTTAAAAATATTGAACCCCCAGTTTTACTGGTAATTGGTATGCTGCAGATAGGGATTGGGTTACTGATGCTTCAGCAACTCAGTGGTATCAATGGAGTTTTATTCTATTCCAGTAATATCTTCGAAAGAGCTGGTTAGAACAACATTTCTTTTTGGCGTTTTAACAATGGTTTTACTATTTAATTTAGCCGTCTGTTTCTTTATTTGACTTTGCTATATAAATTGTCCAGGTGTTTCATCTAGTAATGTTGCGACATTTGGGCTTGGGGTTATTCAGGTAACTTGTTACTTATTTGCAGTCCCGCTTTTCCACGCCGGCATTTGTATATTGCTGGGGAGTTTTATTTTGATTGGTCTTAATAGGAGATTGTATTCTGTGTAGGTCGTTGTGACTGGTGTGACCACATCGTTGGTGGACAAAGCTGGCCGCAGGCTGCTTCTTATGGTGTGTTTGTGCTTACCTGTTCTAATGTGAAGATAACAACAAACAATATCGATAATCTAAAATGATTTTGCAGGTATCCTCATTTGGAATGACTTTGAGTCTGCTCCTTGTTGCAGTTGCATTTTACGTCGAGGTCAGTGATGTTACATCATCTGTTTATTCTCATTTAGCTTTCCTTTTTTGGGTATCTTTTAGAATGCCAATTTCAAGAATTACACAATCCTACTTGAGAAATTCTTTCTTACCCTCTTCGTTTCCGTTACGGATACCAGGGCTTCATTTCCGAAGATTCTGGCTTACATGGCATAATGGGAATACTGTCACTGGTCGGCCTTGTGGTAAGATTTCTTTCACGCTGGGCGGAGTGCCTGCGCGGGCGTATCATGTATTCTAGTTCTGTCGTTTCAGTCTGGTTGACTGTTCTTTTTTCATCCAGGCCTTTGCAATTTCCTTCTCACTGGGTGTCGGAGCAATTCCATGGGTTATAATGTCCGAGGTATTCAAATTTCTCTCGTATTTTTTATCTCACCATAAATCAGAAACATTCTTAAATGTGCACCGTATGATTCTGCATGATACACTTCCTGATGATAACTTGAGAGCTACTATGTTCTAACTTTTTATTTTTTTTGAAATATTCGTGTTCAACATATTTTTGGATATTGGCAATAGAGATATGATCCTCTAGATAAACAAAAAGTTTTAAAAAATTAAATTTATTAATATCTAACATTCACACTGAGTCCAAGTAACATAGATTGAGGGCCCCATATCTAGTTACAATGATATTAAATCCAATGGGGTTACATTGCATGTTTATTTGATATCTGTTGCCACGTACGTTCAGTCATTGTTTGCTTTTAATATTTTAATCTATATTATACGGATTTCTTACTTTCCTTAAACTATCTATATCGACACTTGTATTGAATATGAGTATAGAAATATAATCTTCCAAATATATGGATATATTTAAAAAAAATTGACTATATCAATATTGAACACATATTTGTATCCGTCACTCATCTTCAAATTCAGACAAATTTCATTCGTTTATTATAAATTGCGTTGCTCACGTTGCTCCGGTTGTTTACGCAAGGTGGCTTATTTTATCCTAAAGTTCATCTTTTTCAGATACTTCCAGTAAATATTAAGGGTCTAGCCGGAAGTATAGCGACATTGGCGAATTGGCTGACATCATGGGCGATTACCATGACGGCAAACTTGCTCCTGACCTGGAGTTGTGGAGGTCCCTCTTTACCCTCTCTTTCTCCTCCATCCGTGTTTAGTGATTGTATGTGTAAATACAATTTAAGAGACTATATATGATTAATTAACATGGGTCGGTTCTCATATGAGCAGGGACTTTCACTATTTATGCAATCGTGGCTGCTTTCACCGTTGTTTTTGTGGCACGTTGGGTCCCTGAAACAAAAGGAAGAGCTCTAGAAGAGATTCAGTCGTCTTTCAGATAAAAACATGATGTCAAGACATTGGCAAGAGACACTGCATTGTTGTTGTTATTGTTATTATTATTATTAAAGAAAGAATGAGGAATTTGTCCCAATTTATTATAGAATCTTTTTTTTTTTCCCGGAAAATAAATGAGAAGAAAATTTATAATGGTCATTTCTTACACCAAGCTGTGTCATTGGTTGACTCCAGATCAACCTGGAAGAGTCATTTGTTGATCTAACAATTCCGTATATTTATATTGTAATTTTATATTTTATGTATTATAATTTTATTTAAGGTGTTATATATTTTTATATAAATTGATATATTAATTGATGTTATATAGATTTACATATGTTTATGTATTTATGTGATGTATATTTTTTTTAATTTGTTTTTCAATTCTTTATTCTCAATTTATCCTTTTTTTTTTAATATAAACATATAAATATATAATTATTTATTTTAATCTCAAATACCACGGTTTTAAACCATGCGGTCACTATTTTTAATCTCGTTTGAACAAAGTAAATTAAAACAATAATGAAAAAGTAGGATTCGGCTGTTCCAAGATGTGCATTAGAGGCCAGTTTGACGGCAGATTATAGAACATACGAATGTGCGTCTTGGGAAGGACATTGGCCAAGAAGCCCAAAACGACAAATTGCATGCTGTAATGTTATGAATCGCACAGTGCCTTCCGCCTCATAAGATCACAAAATCTTTAAAAACAAAGTAAATTAGACGATCAGATTTATCAGCTGATATCAAACGAAATGATAATGCTAATTACAGTGAACCTATCATCATCATCATCACCACCATTGTCTTTCTTTCTCTTTCAGTTGTGTAATTCAGAGAATTATAGAACAAAAAGAATCAGCAACTTCAGAGTCCAGAGTCACTTGGATGAAGTAAACTTCACTTCATAATATAACATAAAAAAAAAGAAGGGTTCCATTTGTATGTGTAATCTAACACATACGTCGTCATGTGTTTTTACATTACATCAGGGAACCAATAAATAAATCTAACGGTACTGAACTGCTGAAGTGATCGTCATCATTATCATCATTATCATGATTTTGATATCTGATATATATTTTTCATTTCATGTTGTTAAGGGAGAGGAACGGGCAAGGCAACTAGGGGAAAAGTGAAAGTGAAACTCTCTCAAACAGAAAGGTTTTTAATGTAACACTGAAAGGGAAAAGTTAAAAGAACTCAAAAAAAAAAAAAAATCAAAAGCAACTAATAACATAGAATTATCCCGTTCTTAGCCATAGTAGTTCTAAATCGCAGTTTGGGATAGGATATAGACAAAACGGTGGCATCTTCATCAACATCATCATCGTGATACGTTTAATTACATTGCCGCATGATGATCTTGCGTCAATTGGGGGAGAGGGTGCTTTCTTTCGTTTTTCGAGCTTCTCATAGTGTAAAGTCGTGGACAAGTCTAGTTGGCATGTCAGTGACGTTGAGTCTTTAAGAAAGGAAAGGAATGCCATTATCAGAATCTCGATCACCATCTTCATTGAACATGAATTCCTTAATAAAAGGAGCAAAACATGGCATTTTCTGGTCAACCGCCATTGGAGCTGTTGCTATATCTGAGTTGTTTGCATTTGCTGCTGTAGCTCTTCTTTCTTCTTTCTTGAACCGAATTCCACAGGCATTGCAAAGTGACTGCAAATTAAACAATAAAAATAAAGTATAAAATATCTATAAAATAAAAATAAGAGAAAGCAAATGCAGTATTTATTAGACCTAGCAAAACATGTATTTATGTTGTGTTAATTCATGTGTTAAAATCGTGTTTAACGAAGAGAATAAAAGAAAGAATTTGTAATTTTGCATACCTTTGGACCTCTTGGTCCTTTCCTCCAAAGAGGTGTAGAGGTGGTGTCGCAGTTAGCACAGCGGCGACCTAGGAGGGGATCATTGCCCGAGCAGTTTCGGCTATCTCCATTGCTTCCTCGGCTAGCTTTTGGGGCCATTTGCTGTGAATAAGGTGCGCTCTTGTTGTTTAACAAGTCCCAGCGAAATTTAGCCGACATGCAATTACCAGAGCGGCGATCATGGCGGATACGCTTGTCGTCGTCGTCTTCGCAAAGACGAGCCGACGGAGTTCCCAAGGAGAGAGTGCAATCAACCGAAGGAGATGAAGAAGAGGACGTCGTGAAAGGGTACATATCAGTTGCATCGAAAGATTTGTGGTTCGGCATTGAAAATAGCATCGAGATGGAGTTGCTTTGGCTATGAAACAGGCCACCACATGAACAAGGACCCACCATGAGAGCTACTGCATCGCTGCTTTATTTCTCAATATTTCAGCACTATATAGATAATAAAAAAAATCAAAATATGGGGTTGATTCAAAATGATCAATGAACCAACAATTGGCAACTGATCATCAAAGCAAACGAAAGAAAATTACGAAGAAACAACTTAAGGATATTGCCGATTGAAGATGAAGAAGAAAGATGGGATGTGGTGAGTTTATAGTTAAAGGGGAGGCAATGGCAGGGTATGGTACGAGTGGAATAGTAAACCGAAAACGACGTGCAATAATAATTCAGCGTTTGAATGAGAAGTTGGAAGAGAGAAAAGGTGAAATAATGGAGGTACTGAGAACTGAGAAGAGTTGTTTGTCTGGTAGCTTTTATAAGCTAATAAAATGGCGAAATAGCAGTCAGCGGCACCTGCAAACCACGTTGTCGTCAAATGCAAATGGATAGATCTACCAGTGTATACAGCAAGAGAGAATAAAGACATAGACACAGACGGACCCAGGCTGTATGTTACACAGGGAGAGAAATAACGCTCAAAATACAAACAACGAAAATTATATAAATATTAAGATTTTATATTTCACATAAACCTATTCCCTTTTTCCATGCCCTCCTCTCTACGTTTTTCTACCTAACCTCCCAACTTGATCTCCATAGAAATTTTTTTAAAATTTTTTTAAATTTAATTCAATTCGATTTAGTCTTTAAGTTTTTTTATTTAAAAATTATTAAAATATTAAAAATTTTATATTAATATTTATATATTTTATAATTAAATTTAAATAAAAATATTTTTATTTATTAAATAATGATTCGGACGATACCATATTAGTCCAAATCACAAAAATATATATTTAGACCCAATCCAACTTGAGTTGAGTGAATTATTTAGCTCTTGAATAAATTTAATATCAACATAAAATTTAAAATTGTTCTCATTTTATTACTTTCAAAGATGAGCTGAAATTAAGAGGTTTGAAGCTTAAATTATTCTTTTCCAAGTTTAGTTATAGAAAAAGTTTATAGCAACAAAAAGGGGAAAAAAAAAAAAGAAAAGAACAAAATAAGGTATATGACAATGAGTAAATAACATTGATGTAGATATCATGTATACTTGCTCAAGGGTTGGATTACTCACGTAAGCTTAAAGGTCTATCCGATGTTTGAGAGGGTTTGGATAAACATATTAGGTCCGAAAAATAAGCTTGGACAAAAAATTAAGCCTAATTAAAAAATAGACCAGACCTTAGATTCAACTTTCAAAGTTCGAGCTCGGCCCATTTTACTATTACATTATATATATTTATTTTATATTTTATGTATTATATAATTTTTGTCATATAAATAATATATATAATATTATAGTGTAAACTTAAAAAACTAAGTTAAATTATTTATATTTATAAACTTAATAAAAATTTATTAAATTAATAAAGATTAAATTTTTAAAAAATATTTTTTTAAAAAAAATAAATTATAAAAAATAATATTGATGGGTCTAAACAGGCTTGGATTATCTATTTATATATATGGACGGGCTTGGGCAAAATTCAAGACCCATCGGGCTGGGCTGGACATGCGTAAACATATTTAATATTAATATCACACTCAAATTCGATTCAAATCCGATTCAACTCGACCCATGAATAGATCTAATTTCATGTATAGAGAGACATACTTCTATAATTCCCATAAAAGTTGGATTAATTAATAATAAATTGAGTTGTTGGTTTCTGACAT
>JAQSVH010000003.1:3056704-3080696 GCA_029448705.1 Adansonia digitata
CATTGCTGCCCAACCCCCCTAGCCTTCTCTTTTTTTTGGGGGGGTTTAAAGGGAGGCCATCTTTATGTGAATGATAAAAATTAGAATCTCAAACGTCTGTCATCTTTTGTGAGCTTCAAGCCTCCCTTTCCTTCCCCTAGTGCACGCCGTGTGATTTCGAGCCTTAATACCTTTAAAGTGTGTTGACTCAAAATTATTCCCACAAAATACTACGGCTACTATTACATATGTTAGTATTCTTTGCAAGTTGCAACGTAAATCATGTGTTTGTGAGAAAATATCTTCCTTTTTTATAAAATCAGATATTTATCACCTTGAGATGTTGAACAATTATTGCCTCTTTTAGAATTCAGATGCTAATCGAATCATATAGGGTTTTATTTAATTTTTTTGTTATGCTTGACGCTTCCTATAGCTTCTTATGCGTCTATAAGTCAATGTAACTTTTTTTTCCCCCTTTTGGCCAGTTTCACAAGCTCATCAGTTTTATCTTCTAGAATTAACACATTAATTTTGATCTGAATTCGAAAATTTTAATTAATTTATTTAAATTTAAATTCAACCGAACTTAATTTAAAAGAAAATTGTTAATAATTCAAAATCAACCAACTCAGATTCGAAAATGACCTGAAATTAAAATAATCAAAATCCAAAATAACCTAAACCCAAAATGAATCAAACCTAAAATAATCCAAACTTGATAAACCTAAGTTTTAAACCTGATTGACCTAAATTTGATTAATTAAAGTTTTAAAACTAATTAAATCGAAACCAAAATGACCAAAAATAAAAAAGATTCAAACCCGAAATGAGCCGAAACAGAAATGACTTAAACTTGAAAACTTAAAAACCCAAAATGACCGATCTCAAATTAACTAGATCCATCCAATTAACAAGTCTATTGAGAATACAATTATAGATATACTCTTTACACTACTGATGCATGCCAACTGAATTCATTGTTTGTAGAAGATGGAGCTGGACTGATGTGAAAACAATCCTTCCCTAGATTTTATTCTACAACAATTTTCTAGCAAAACTATTCATGATTCAGCACAGAAAGCTCTCATAGCTTAATTTTATTCTGTCAAATTTGCATCAAAATCTTAGAGACCTTTTAATAATACTTTTCTAATTTATAAGCTTCTTTTACTAGTGGGACCGACATTCTTAGTATCTTTTCTTAACACTTTGCTTTTGCCTTTCACAATAATCATGTTTAACTTTTATTTCCTATTTAATCTTGTTTCTTTTTCTCAAATGAAAACATAATCAAACCAGAAATTCTTTTGTAATAGAAGTAAGCAAAGCTATGGAATATTAAAGCGACATGCATTTGCAAAAAAAGAAAAGACTTTGTTTGATTACAATGTTAAAGGAGAAAAAAAAAAAAAAGAAACCCTTCACTTAAAACAAAATCAAGAAAATTAAATTTAAAAAATTCACGGGCAAGTTTAATAAAGTGATATATGTTCTCATACGATATAATAAAATATATACTAATGAATTGATATTACAAATACTTTAAAGGTACTTAATCCTATTTGTAAAACTGGATTAGAAAATTAATTAGTAATAAGTAACGAGATTTAAAGTTGTTTGACTATATAAAAGTGTGAAAGCATGGTGTTCGGTAGGGATTCTATTTTAATGAAAATCGATCTTAATTATTCCATTTAAATGGTAATGAAAAACTTGGCAAATGATAATTTGATTTCAACCTATATAGATTAGAAGATGCTTAGCTTAATAGCATTGGATCCCTCCCCAAGCTAAATCCAATGCAATAAAATAATATTAATAAAAGAAAAGTATTTAATTAAAGTTTAAACATTAGAATAAAAACCCTAATGACCCACATTAGCTTGATTACGAAATCAACGCTACATCACAAAATGATATGTATTGTGCCACTAATTCAAGAATTATAAACACATTTCATGTCCTTTTGCAAGGAATAATCAATTTAAAATAGATTCAAAAATTTCGTATACGGATATCATTATTCACTGTTATTAGTAAAATTTATATTTGATACACTACTAATGAACGAAATTATCCATCCTATTAAAATGAAAGTCATCTGTATTTATTTTTAAAATTTTTAATAAGATAACATGATCTAATTGATTAATAGTGTATAGAATTATATACTACCATTACAAAAAATATAAAAAATTTTTAATATCAATTATATAAATATAAACAAAAAATCAATTAACAAATATATCAAAATTTTTAATATAAATATAATATTCATATTAAACTTATCATGTTACTCGTATTTAAAAAATATTATCATATTAATTTTTAAAAAATATATATTATATCATATTATACTTTTTGGTCATCTAAACTTACTCTATTTAATACATCTTTTGGAGATGGGAAAAACTTTCAGTTGGAGGGATAGAGATTTATCAATGGCGGAAACAGCACTGTCATTAATTCGAACATATTCCCCGTCTTTCTTCTTTCAGCCGCTAAAATGGCAGAGCTGTCCTAGTGGGCGTGGTTACAACGCGCTCTTACACAACGGCAGTATACTATTAAGGTTTGGACTCAGGGTCTTGTCTATGGTACAGACATCCATACATATCCGACAAAAAAGCCGTCTGGTGGGGTCCTGCCGCCGTGGGACATCACCCTCACTGGCCAGTCACGTCACTGCTTCATGTCGACTTGTGGGTCCCCAAAGTCCCAATTTCTGAAGTGAGGTCGGCACTTTGCTTGTCATCGAGCGATCCCATGCAACTTTTGTGCATTGTTTGAACGTGGGAGCGACTGTCGATGGGGCTGCCGGTCTGCTGCTGTTGCTGTTGTTACTTAAAACAGTTAAAACATCTACTTGTTTCTTAATTCTTGTTTATTTATTTAGAGTTAAAAAGACATGTCGGCAATCAATCGTGAAGGAAAGGGGCTTGAGTCTAATAAAGCAGCGTTTAGATTATAAATATTGTTAATAAAACATTATAAAATAATAATTATAATATTACGTTACGGATCATTTACTTAAATTTCGATTCTCAATTTAAGTTTCAAAAATTATTTTTCTTCAGCTTGAGTTAGGATTGGGTTCTAGGTGAGTGATGGTGCTTGTCTTTCACTACAGATGTTATAAACGCTAGTACATGATAATACTATGTTAAAATTTATTAAAAAATAATTTTAAAAGAAAATTATAATCTTAGAATAATTTCATATATACGACACCCGTAATGAATTACATAATATTCGCCGCACCCACATATGTGACATCGCAATGACGATTTAAAACTATGGTTACGGGTGGGAGTAATGGTGCTTGTCTTGGGCTGGCCATTTGAAACTTTTTGTTGGATCCTAACGAAGGTAGTTGCAAAAGTAAACGAAAATTAAGAGCATTCGTTATTTTTGGATATCATATATAAAATATGATATGAATACAATATATTTAATTATTTATAAAAATAATATAAAAATATCATATGTTCAAATATAATGAAACCAATTAGTATGATATATTTAATATAAAACGTATTTGTATTTAAAATTTTTAAATATTAAATAATTTATGTTGTATTTACACAAATTGCTTTAATGCAAGCAATTTGACTTTTTTGTCACCTTCCAAATTGAAAATTTTTTATTTAATTAATGAATCTATTAATTTTTTGATACAGAAGATATTTTTATTTGAAAATAAAAAATTATGAATATTACGATTTGAACTCGAACTTTTAATATTTATTATTTTAATAAAAAATAACATATCAAATGTCAGTATTTCAATGGAATTAGAATTTAATTTCAAAGATTTTAAACGTTATAAAAAACAATTAAAGTATATGTGGAAATAATTTATTACTAAATTAAAAGAATAATGCTTTTAAAAGTGTTTTTTTATGATCACCTTATTATTATTATGATTGCCGTTGTTGCTGTTGTTATCTTTATTATTATCATCTAAACACATAATTCAATATTAATTTTTAATTTATCTCGAAGAATTTTATCTCGTTACTTCACTTCAGTAATCTCCCAAGAAGGTTTGGTATGGACTTTGAAAGTTTGATAAAAAAATAATTTTGTTTAATAATTTTATATTTATATAAATTTTAATATGTAAATAATTTATATTATATAAAATTTAAAAATTTTATATATTTATATTATATTTTTCTTGCTTTTCCTTATCGCTTGGAGTTTTAATTATGTATATGTTTGCTCCTCGTCGCCAAGATCTGCTTGCAAAGATAAAAGAGCCTGCAATTATATTCTTTAAAAGCCCCATCTCCCTCCCCAATCTCTTCTTCTCCTACTTGCAAACCCTAAAAGCATATTATTAACCCATAAAGCCAAAAGAAAGCAAAGAAATTCAATAAAAGAGCGGTTATATATATATATATATAATTTTTTTTTTGGGTGTTCCGAAACCTATGATAGTCCCCATTTCTTCTCCATCTCCAACCTCAAAACCTAACAACAATAACAGTGGTGTTGCAGCCAGGAACATCAGTACTTTCCACGGGCTCAACACTGTTCCAACCTCATCTTATGAGCCAATTTCAGTTCTTGACCTCTGTCGAAGCCCAAGTCCGGTGACCCAAAATTGGGTTTCGAATCCTGCCGATGTTTCTAATCGCATCTCAGTATCGGATCCCCATCATCATCAGGCGCCTCTTGAGTGGGACGAGCAAGAGTTGCGAAAGATGGATTGGGATTCCGTCATGAAAGAATTAGGATTTGATGAAGAATCAGTGCCTGCTATCAAAACTGCTGATCCTCAAGTTATTATTAGTCCTTGCGAGAATCATATCCAAAACCTCCTTGAGTTGGCGCCTTGCGAGTTGACTCATCAGTCGGTGCATTCTGATTCTGACAATCTTTACGATCTTTACTCCGGTCTAAGTCAATACCCATATCATCAAAATTTTAATACTTCTACGAATAATTACCTTGATATTTCTAACACTTGCAAGTTTCATAATACTGGCAACTTCAACTTGGGCTTTGATTTTAAAGAAGAACTGATAAGAGCCGCGGATTGTTTCGACACTCGGGAATTGGAACTGTCGCAGGCGATACTGGCGCGTCTCAATCAGCAGCTGCAATCTCCTTCCGGGAAGCCGTTACAAAGGGCAACTTTCTACTTCAAAGAAGCTCTCCAGTGTCTACTCACTGGGCTAACTCGATCAATTCGTTCATCTTCGTGGAGTGAAATCGTTCAAACCATCAAAGCCTACAAGACTTTTTCTAGAACCAACCCTCTTCCCATGTTCAACCACTTCACCACCAATCAAGCTCTCCTCGAAGCACTGGATGGATCATCACCGTTGATTCACATCATCGATTTTGATATCGGATTGGGAGGTCAACACGCTTCTTTAATAAGAGAAATGGCTGAAAGAAACGATCATTCTTGTAAGTTAATTCGAATAACTGCCGTGGTCCCCGATAAATATGCCGTTGAAACAAGGCTTATCGAAGACAGCCTTTTCCAGTTCGCCCAAGACCTTAAATTAAGGTTCCAGATTGAGTTCGTTCTTCTTCGGACCTTCGAAACGTTGTCTTTTAAAGCTTTTAACTTCATTGATGGCGAAACAACGGCAATCCTTTTATCTCAGTCAATTTTCAAATGTCTCAGTCCAAACGTCACTGCGTTTTTGAGTGACCTTCGGAGGGTTAGTCCAACCATAGTCGTCTTTGCAGATAATGAGATGTGGATGGAGTCAGGGACGACGTCGTTCAGCAAGAATTTCGTGAACGGATTGGAGTTCTACACCATGATGTTTGAGTCGTTGGAGGCGGCGATCGCTGGAGGGGAATATTGGGTGAGGAAGATAGAGACGTTGTTGTTGTGGCCGAGGATTTTCGCAGCCGTGGAGGCGGCGGCTTCGAGGAGGGCGGCGCCGCGGTGGAGGGAGGTGTTCTGTGGGGCGGGAATGAGGGCGGTGCCTTTTAGTCGATTCGCGGTTTCTCAAGCGGAGTGTTTGTTAGGAAAGTTTCAGGTTACGGGATTCCACGTGGCGAACCAACAGGCCGAGTTGGTGCTTTGCTGGCACGAGAGTGCCTTGGTTACCACGTCAGCTTGGAGGTGTTAAGGCTTAGCCTAGCTGGATATAGCATTCCCTATCCCTGTCCGATTTAACCTTTGCCATGTTTGGATCCTTTGATTATTTAGCTTTACCACCGTTTTCTTTGTAGCGTTTTGCAATTTGCATTTTGTAGTAGTAATCAAAATTATGAAACAGTTATGCATACCTTTAGCTTTAGCTAGCCAAGTTTCTTCTTATTGAAGGACATCTAATACGAGTATCCAAACAAAACTTTGTCAATTAATTGAACGTATATTTACCCCTTAGAAAAATATCCTTGAATACACACGTTAATATACCATTTATCCCATAAATTATTTTACTTTTTATAATTTAATATCTAAAAGAATTTATTATTAAATAATTAAATTTTATTTTTATCATATACTTTAATTCAAAATATTGATATATTTTTTTATCAATAAATCATGACATACAATATTTCTGTGACAACAGTTAAAGAAAAATGACTCGTAATTCTTGCTCAAAATCATGTTCTTGAAATAAACTGGGCTTTTCAATTGGCTGCACCTCGCCCACTGGGTTAGACTTCCCACAATTAACAGTATGAATAAGACACCATTTTGGTAGACTTCTATCACATATAAGCGAAAGACAGAGAGAATAATATGAAAATAATATGAAAAGAAAAACAGCAAAATAAAACCCAGCTTTTAAAATCTTGTCAAATATTCAGCCCAAAAGTAATTCGTAATAACCGAAAATTCAAACTGAATATATAATCATGTACACTTGGTGCATTAGTGACAAGCCTGACTTGTAAAGCCCCAAAGCCTTAAAGAAGTCAAAAACATGATCCACCATCTTGTAGAGGTGTTGTCAGTTGCCCAACGGGACTGCAAGAGAAACCTACTTATGGTCAGATAATTTACTCCACCTAATAAATATTCAAATTGAATTGAGTAGTGGTTTTTTTTTTTATAATTTGGATGGATCTGAATTAATATTTAAATAATTAAAAGATATTTTTATTTAAATTTCATTATAATTATTAATATAAATTTTTAATTTATTATTATTATTTTAAATAATAATTCAAAATTTTGGACCAGTGCAATGCAAATTAAAATAAAAAAATTTCAAAAAAATTTTCGGGTGACTATCAACTCAATCTGATCCACTAATGAATATCTCTACTTAAAAAAGACTTTGCAACATGGTCCATCGTAAACAAGATTGAAACCTCCCTCTGAAATTTCTCTTTATGCTCACCGGTTTGCGGCTGATGGGTTACTTTGGCTGAATAATCTTTGCATTGCAACCGGTTTGGAATAGTAGCTGGAATGAAGTCAAAGTAAACCATCATCAGCCTTTACAAATCTAAATCATTTTGATTTCAGAAAAAAAAAAAAAAAAAGAGAGAGAGAAATTGAAATTTTATTGCAGTGATCATCCAAAGCTTAACGGAAAAGACAAACAACGTAATAATAAAAACAATGACAACACCCCTGCTGTCGTCTAAGAATTTTGACAAAAATTAGGAAGATGTCTTGTTTGCATACCAAAAACAATCATATTTAAATATCTCAAACTCCATCTGATGATGAATTTTTTTAAGCCAACCTCATTATTGATTTCTTCCCTTCTTGTAGACCATCCACTGTAAACACATATATATTTATAATGAAAAATTTCGTTAAAAAAGTCAATATTCCGATGAAATACTGAAAATTCATTCGAAAAAATTTTGTGAAAATATTGAAGTCGTTGATAATATTTTGCTCGAAAAAAATTTAAAATTTCATTAGAAAAATGTCGGCAGCAAATACACATTGGAAGATATGATTTTCGACAAAATAGTTTCATCGCTCTAATTCCCTTAGATATATATGATTTTCGTAGCTAACAAACTTTCCATTAGAAATAATTTAGGGCAGTTTCAACCAAAATTACGTAAAAAATACTCCAATTTCGTTGCTAAATGTTCTTCTCTTGTAGTACTCTTGGCTTGACTAGAAGCAACATTAAGCTACAAATCCTGGTTTGTCACTCAATGACATCTGCCAACAAAACCTCCTCCTTAAAAATCTGTGGGTAGCCCTCTCTAATAATGCATTTATACGAACTTAAACTTTAATTCTCTTCTGTATTAGTGTACCTTACTAATCATGCTACATCCATTTAGGTCATCATCATGATCATTGCCATAAATGTTGTAGTTTATTTTTTTTTTCCCTTTAATTGTTAAATAATTTTGAGTGGATTGGGAATTTGGGATTAATATCATGGGGAGAGGGAATTAATGTTCCAATTATGGATCTTCATGTATCCTCTGTGCTATTGTAACATAAACATTCTACAACCCTAAATGTATTTGAATATAGGACTTTGGTGCATTTCATTGCTAGATTTTTAATTTTACTTTTTGTTTTATTAAAGCACCCTTAAAGATTTTTAGGAGTTATGCAAATTTGATACGATATAAAAATATTATATGAATATGATATTTAATAATTAAACATAAAATCATTTTAATAAACACGAAATAAAATATTTAAATATGATTGACATGATTAACAAAATACATTTAATATACGTATCTCTTATTCGTATTTAAAACTTCTAATTTACTCAATTTTAAATTGCCATCTAACTAATATCAATAAACTACTTTTTTTTTCTTTTAAGATTGAAAATGGTAAGGTCTTATCTTGTCATGGCAAATTTTGTGGCCTTGTGATTAATTTGACATCTTATGGTGATAGACTTGGAGAATTGTATTAGGTTAAAATATTAGAAAAAGCTTTTGAGCTATTTAATTTTTTTTAAGTAAGATCTTCTATTTTTTATTATTTTTAAATAAATTTTTATCTTTTTATTTGCACTCAAATATATATTTATTTCAAATGAACGTTTAATTTATGTTAAAGAGTTTATTTTGGTATAAATTAAAGGTTAATAGTTTATTTAGACACTATAAAAATATAAAAACTTACCCAAATAAATGCTAAGTTCTGATTTTTTTTTTTTTTACTATTTTAACCATTATAAGATGAGTTTTGCGAACAAGTTTCGTAAGGCACATTTTAAAATTACTATATATAATAATATTTTTGCTCAATGCAATAGAAGTGATGAATAAAATTATCAATTATTGCATTTAATATAATGTTATCACTATAAATTATATATCAACTAATCTTAAAAAATGTTTTTAAAATATTCGTTAGCAAAACTTTTATAATATTACCCAAGGAGAGTTAAAGTTTATCAATTCCATTGAACGATCGCAATATAAAAAAGCAAGTTACTTGATAAATAATTAATAATACATTTCAAATTTTTCGAGTTCGGGTCAACATTAAAACACTACTTTGAGAAAGAAAATTAAGGATTAATTTGCATTGGAAGATGTCATAATTATATCTACACATATACTAAAAATTGCACTTCCTACTTAATTACATATACAGATTCATCCACTCCATGGCTTGAATATTGTAACTGTTATCTGCTATGTAGAAAACATCTTCATATCCTTCTACTCCTCCAAATTCCCCAAGGTAAGGTGGATCCATGGCCTCCATTGACATGGATGAGCTTGGACTGTTACTTGAAACCCCATCTACTCGCTCCCCAAGCCGTTGGATTTCCTTCTTTGCCTCACTAAGTTTCTCTTTAAGCTTTGCAACCTACAAAACAAAATTAAAATCTTAATATTGCATGAAATTATTAAGAAAGGAACATCAAAAAAGGCAAACACGAAAACAAAATAACATGCCATTTTGTAAGATAAATAAAGTTCAGAAATAGGTATTTCATTGATTAATTGTAGAGGGGTTCATAGGTCAAGTTAAATCGTCGTCCGAAATTTTTTTAAATTCTTTGCTCATGTATGAATTTGACTCAACTTGGTCCATGGACTGAATTACCATTCAAAAAATATTAAAATTTTATTTTATATTAATATTTATATATTATAATTAAATTTAAATAAAAATATTTATTTTATTAAATGAACAATAATTCAGACAAACCCGAATCATTAAATTTCAATCCCATACTCAACTTACTTCATGTCAGATTTTGAACAGATCTGATAAGTTTACTGTAAATTTAAAACCATTTATGTCCAATGTTCATCTTTCCTACTAATTTTGAACATCACAAGGTACACTTAGTAAACAAAGCATGACACATTTAAGCAAGTATAACAGTTATATATATTATCTCACATACTTAATAATTTATATTTATATTTGTATTGTTGATAAAAAAACACAAATAAAACGCAAATTCACGGGTAGAAGTAGAACTGAAATATATTGTCCCCCCCCCCCCCGCCCAAGTGGGCCTTGGCTAAGCCCAACCTCGGCCACCTTAAAACAAGACCGTACGGACGGTTTGTTTGGTTGGGAAGATTTTTTTAAAGTACTTTTTGTTGTGTAATGAGGTGGCAATTCGCTGTTCGTTGTCAAAATTTTACCAACTGTTGTCGAAAAATTATTCTTTAAAATTTTTTTAATGGCATTTCTTCGAGCCCAGTGCACATGCACGTTCCTGGTATGGTGAGTCACCTTCCTTTTTTTTTTCCCTTAAAGGATAGAGATTAAACAGTTCAGCACTTGCTTAATTAGCTTCATTTTCTTCGAACCAACGCTCTTAATTAGTATTTTGTTAATTAATTTAATAATAAATAAATAAAAAGAAAACATGTTTGTCGACCCCTGTGAGACCCTGAGGAAAAAAAATGTGTAGAAGAGAACAGCCTGAAAAAATTATAAGTTTTCTGTTTGGTTCCACAGAATCAGAAGAGAAAATTAAAAGAAAAAGAGGGTTTTCATTTAAACATATAACTTAAGTTAATCATGTAATTAAAACCTGGGTGTTTTTAGCTGATTACCTCGGATTCAAGGTGGCATTTCTCAAGAACAGCACCTTCATGGACTGATTTCAACTTGCTGTACTCTTCCTCGAGCTTCTTGTTCTTCCAACGAGCCCTTCGGTTTTGGAACCAAACAGCTACCTGACGAGGATCAAGTCCCAGCTCGGAAGCAAGGCGGTCTTTCCTTTCGCACTCGAGTTTATGTTCATTACCGAAGTTAAGTTCAAGAAGATCAACTTGTTGCTGGCTCAGCTTCCTTTTTTTAGCCCCAAACAGGCTGCTGTTTTCCAGTCCCTTGTTCTTCTTCCGCCGCCGTCGAGGCTTTGGTTCCCCTGCTAATCAACATAATCAACAAAAAAGAAAAGGCTTGGGTTAAGTTAAGCCAGCAAGAATCAGGGACGAATCCAAAGGAGCTGGCAGGAGCCTTGGGCCTTCCTTCTCCAAACTACATAGACTTTTAATGATTATCTTACTCAGAAAATGATAAAAACCGATTTTTATGTACCAAAAATTTATATTAACTTTTACCTTAACCTTAATATAAAATTCTTAGTTTCGTCAATGATAAGATTAAAATTGGAAACAAGAATAGCTTTTGTCTTAAAGCTTTTCCAAACACAAATTACCTTGCTGCGGTGCAATTTGAGTGTATTCACGAGGGTAGAGTTGGGAGATAAGAGCCATCTGATCTTCAAGCTTATTCATTTGGGTTGTCATCCTTTGATAATCTTCAATTCACTCCCTTTTCTCTCTCTTTTGTCCGTCTCTTTTCTCTTTCTGTCTTCTTTTTCTTATTATTTTTTCTTTTTTTTTCTCTCTTAAATTTAGTAATGGCTGATAAATGCCAGGGAATTGTGGATGTGTTGGGAAGCAAGGTTCTTTATTTATAGGGCTGAGTAGGACTTAACCAGTTGTTTGTTTACTTTTTAAAACCCTATCGAAGATTGGACTTCTCTTGTGAAATAACATCCATGCCCCTGATGTGTTACAATTTGGAGTATATATGGGAGACAAAAAGAGGTGTCACATCTAAATTGTATGATTGAACTTAGTTAGGACATCACCTAGTTTACATATATATATATATATATATGTAATATAAGTTCAACTTTAATATATTAATAATGAAATTTTTTAATTTTTTAAGTAGTATTAAAAAATATTAAAAATTATTACATATTTCATTATTTTAGATATACACTAAAAAGGGTTACCATTTGACTAATATTTTTTATAAAATTAAAAACTTTACTAATGGTAGTTCTCCCTAAGTATAGTTAAAAATTTTGCAAATACGTTAGTAGTTAGCTTTCAGTCCTCCCTCTCCCCTAAAAAGTTGTGAATGGGGAGCTTCTAGTTACCTAATGAAACTATGTCAACCATATTTTGCCCTCCCAAAGTGGATAAAATTTGCAACAAATTAAGTCCAAAACCTGTGCACAACATACATACCGATTAGAAGGTGGCAGGAAGATCATTTCCTCATGGATCTCACATGTTCAATGGTGCATAATGAAGTCGAAATTAAGATATAATGAAAATGTTTTCAGTTATTACAATAGAATTATAAGAATGATACTATGAAATTGTCTAATCCCATTTTTCCTTCCTTGAAATTCAATGAGAGTCTTAATTAAGTGTGATCCCCCTAGATGGAACTGGGCTTTGGATTAGGCTTTCCTAGTTGATTAAGAGAAAAGGTGAGGGCTAATTTAGCAAGTAAAAATTTTATAAGGGTTTTTGGGATCCCAAACCTTACTCACCTTGAAGTCAATAAACAATAAGGTATGGTTTGCCTCTGGATTTGTAGATGCAAGTCACCATTGTTGTCCAATTAGGTGGTATGGTATTTTACCTATTTCCCTGTCTACTCTATTAGCCAAGCCATACTCTCCTTTTCCCTTAGCCAATACCCTTTTTTTTTTTTTTACAAATTAAGTCATAATTTATGGATAATGAAAGAGTTATAGATATTAAAATTAAAATTTCAAAAACACTGAAAGTTACCTCTCAAAGAAGATTGCGTAACAAATTAACTTAATCTCCCAATTCAATGTCCATGGCTTTTAACCAGTGATCATTCTTTGAAGAGAAGTGAAAATGTTAAAGACCAAGATGAATAGAGAATAATAAATTTTGGGGGTCATTTAGAGCTTCATTCAGTAAGAAACCTAATTTATATGAATTTTGATATGGTATTACTCATATCATGTATGTATTTGAGTCGTTTAACACCTATAAAAAAAAAAGAAATATCTTAATTAAATCTTGTCATCTTAGTACATGTTTAACACATATAAGATAAAAAAAATTATTTTTAATGCATTATATACATCAAATTTAACACGTATAAAGATGATTTATATTGTGTTCATATTTTAATTATTCATATAGTATCTCGTATCATGCTTACAACAAAACACAATATAAAATATGAATTATCACATGTAATTGTAAGAAATATTCTCATCATTTTATTAATCTAAAACTGGAAAAAAAAATATTAAGGTTGTCGTCATTGTTGACGTCTTGTTTTATGAAGTGATTATTGTTTATTACATTGCATTTCCATGTGATTGCTTCTAATTTCTGATTAGATAATGTTTGGTACATTTCCAGAACTTCACTCTAACTGAACTTTTTTAATTACAAGAATTTTGGAAATATCTTTAAATTAATGCATAAAAATAACTTAAAATAATTATTATTTTCACCGGTATGACCAAATTATTATTAACTTAAAATAATGTATGAAAGAAATGTATAAATATAAGTAACTATCGAGTACGGGTATACATAAAAATATATAAATAGAAGTAATTGTTGAATACTTGAACTTGAAGTAATTATCGGATATAGGTATATTCAATATTTTTTAAAGTTTTTTATATATTCAGAAGATCACATCTCTTATCTATATCTAAATTTTTATCAAATAGAGATATTGAATTCAAATATTTTAAAAAAATTAAAAAATTTTAAGTAACATAAAAAATAGTTGCAAATATTGATATGGTCCAAAGAAAAAAAAATCTTTCCACCCCTATTTTTAGTTAGTTCCACCTTTCTTGACTATGATTTTCAAGAACATGATCTCTTGATTAGAGATAATAACAATCACAATGCGACGTTATGGCTGTTATTTAGCTATTTTAGCACTTTTCATTGTCGATATTTGCAGCCAATATTTACTATAATTAATCACAATAACATTCATTATTTTCACAATCATAATAAAAGTGACAGCAACTAAAAACGTGTTTGCGACCGCTCAAAAAATTTACTTGGATTGAATGCATATTGCCATGAGTTTATGCTCAAAATTACTGCAATAATAATTTATGTTATTCGGATTTGGATAAATGTTAAACATAAATTTACGTTTAATACTCTTTTTAAAAAAAAAATTTTATATCTATACCTGAACATACGTCAGATATGAATATTTTTAAAAAATAAGGAGGTGGAGTAATATTGAAGGTGATGAATTCCTACTTTGACCAAGAGAAACAAACAGATAAACCCTAGAAGAAATCGATGGGATAAGATCATGTGAATTCAAAAAAAGACAAGAAAAGAAGACAAAATTAAAAGAGTTGTACGTTGTTAAAAGCAAGGAAATTTCTTTAAAAAAACAGTTTCAAACATACTCAATCCTAATCAAAATATCAGTGAAACAATATTGGTTATGGCTTTTAATTATAACATTACATTAAAATCGCATTTTAAATTTAATTATGAGTGATGATAAGTGGTGAAAATCTAATGTAAGTCATTTAAATTTAAAATTATTTATTGATCGAATAGGATTGAATTATAACTAAATAATTTTAGTTTGATTCAACTTAAAAATTTATTTTACTATTTATTATTATTTTATATTAATATTTATATATTTTATAATTAAAATTAAATAAAAATATTATTTTTATTATTAAATAATAATTTAAATTAAATTAATTTAAATTTTTAAAAAATTTTATAACTTATTTTATGTAAATTAAATTTACTCAACTAAATGGATATAGCCACTCAAACTCAAAGGCAAAGCCATTTGGAAAACAGAGAGAGAGAGAGAGAGAGCTTTCGTGGCTTAGGGGAAAGCACATGGGTTGCAACCAAACACTATAATGTGTCACCACCCCAGCCAAAGTACCTGTCTCGGGACCACCCACAGTTCTCTCTATTCCACGCGGTACTTTTCAATAGATGTTGACACTTCTCTCCCCCTTCCCACCAATCAGGACTCTTCGGCTGTTTACATTTCATACTGTTATGCTCCCCCCCCCCCCCCGCCGAGCCGCCATAACTGAAACCTCAAATGTCAAATGGCTATCAATTTAAAACTGTAGCCTCACTTTTGTGACCCAAAGATTTATAACAGTTTGATTTGATTCCCTAAAACCTAGCTTTAAGCAACATTTTGATTCTACCATTGATGCTAAACATTATAACAATAAATGGGATTTTTTGAAAAAAAATGTCTGTCTTCATAAATCCTATAAAGTAATAGATTTTTAGAGGTAGAATAAAAAAGGTAGTAAATTTTTTTTTTCTATTTTGAAATTTAAGTTTTTGGAGATAACTTTTTTCTTTCATTTTAATAGCAATAAAGATGAATATTATCCTCGTATAAACTTTGACAAGGGCCGGACAAATTATTCGGCCTAGTAGATTCTACTCGATTGGACTCAAGTTTTAATTTTATTTTAAATAGATCGAACTGAGCTTAAAACGGTGATTTTTAATTAAAATAATATATTTTTATTTAAATTTATTGTAAAATAAATAAAAATTAATATAAAAACAATATAAAATAATTTTTTAATGGGATATATGATAATTCAAGCCTAATTGGGTGGGCCGACTGGGTCAATTCCGGTCTGAGCTTAGGATTAAAAAACTTTTGAGCCGTGGCTTGACTCAACCCATGCCCTGGTCGTTCTCGCATATTTTTAGAGACATCATTTAGAGGATGATAGAATTTTTTTTAGACATAATTTTTTATTTTTGAAGATAATTATTAATCGTTATCAATTTTTTTAGATTTTATAGTGAAAGTAAAAATTAAAAGAGTGATATCTTTGGATTATGCTCATTTATTTGTTAGATGCATCTTATCTTAAAGAATCCTTACCATTTATGAATAAAATCCTTTGGCTACTAAGATTATCCATTAGAGCAAAATGTAACTAATCTTTGTCGAAACAGAGTATATATCCATATTGTGTCCCTTTGGAGCAAAAAATGGGATTAGATTTGTCAATTTTGGAAGGGATGAATCAATGATAAAGTTGTCAGCCAAGAAAGCATTGATTGGTGAAGTTAATTTCACAACTAATGAAGACCAAAGAAAAAGCTTTTACTATATACATTGATTTCTTGTTTACTAAGTGAAATGTTTTTTTTTTTCAAGGTAATTGGGTTGTTCTTAAATCAAGTTGGTGTTTATTTTAAGCAGAAAAGATATTAAATTTGCAATGCCTCTTTCCCTTTTCCTCTTTACCAAGGTTAAACTTGGATTAAGCGAAGACAAAATAGTAAGAAGGGATAAGGATGAAACCAGCAAAAGAGGGAAAGGGAGATTATCTAAGCAGCTAACAGCTTAAGTTAATTGAGTTGTACTTTTTATTATTAGTTTTTTTTTTTTTTAGCACAAAGAAGATTCCAACCTCAAGATAGGGTTAAAAAAGATTATAAATATTGAGTTTTAAATTTCAGACTTATTTGATGTCGCATATTAAAGATTATAGCTGATTACATGAATAAAATGAATTAAACTTTCTATTTTTGTTTTGATAAAACAATAGTTCTTTTTTATTGTTTATAGAAGAAACAAAAATATTTAAAAGACAGTTAGGTAGGATAATGAAAATATTACAGATGTTAGAGATATAAAAAATATTATTATTGTTTGAAAGAAAGTTAAGTTAAAGATAAAGAAAATATCATAAATACTAAGTCTCGAATTGTAAACTTATTAAATTTTACATCTTTAAAATGACATATTACATAAATCAAACAGACTAAGCTTTTTATTATTGTTTTTCATACAATAATGATGCTTTTTATTATTGTTTAACGAAGAAACAGAAATATTTGAAAGAAAGCTAGGCTGAGGAAAATGTATTGCACATGGCTAGGGAGGGGAATCCTTTGTATGCTTTTGATGAGTTGTTTATTAATTTAAAAAACCAATTTTTTTTGTAAATAATGAAGTGCTTACATTAATGGTTGTCATGTTTATCCCGACACTTCCATCTCTTGTTTCCCATCTTCCAACTTTCAATTAGATGCTAAACCAGCTATTGGCAATTAGATCTTTCCCTTTAATTGAGGAAATTTTTAGTTATAATAATCCCTAGACATCTAAGCTTCTTATATTTTACAATATTTCTCAAACAAAAACAATCCCCACTTTCAAAACTTTGAAGAGAATATACAGTGGTCCATTCCACCTGATCTCCATATTTGCTCATACAGGTATTTTTTCCCAGGCTTAAATGTATTAATTTCCATCAATATTTTACTGTAACACTGCTAGATCAACAGCATATTCTCTTTGTTTTGAACAAATTTTATAGTATTTTTTCATCTTTTGTTGTGAAAAAAGACATGACCCAGACTTTGTTTACATCAAATCCGGGGCCCTATGATGACATATATTGCACCGGGATTAATGAAAAGCTAGCTAGATATCTTTTCCCCCCTATCTGTCAAATAATCAATAGTTTCACATGATAGATGCGAATATTTGGACCCCTTTTTCCCTCGTAAATCTCTGAAAAAACCCCATTGTTTTTTGTGCTATATTTCATCTCTCCAATGTTTCAAGAAGGCCCCTAAGGCTCAATCCTCCTCCACTTCCTCCATTCTTCGGTGCAGTAACAGTCTTGAATTTAAATAATGATCTTAGTGTCGTATTTAAAAAGATCGTAAATATTAAAATTTAAAATTTAAAATTATTAAATATTATTTTTTAATAATAAACACATAAATTTTTATTTTTTTATTTTTTTTATTATTAATAATTATTATAATTGATCATGATAATAATTATTAAATTTTTTAATACGATCAAAGTTACACTACCTATAGCAATTTAAATTTTCAATAATAAAAGTTGTATGATAGGAGACTGTGTGCCTCTCGATTAGTGTGAGTGCTTATCAATGTCAATTTACCAATCGGATTGTATTGTTATCTTCTCCATTTCCGAGTCAATTTTGTTTGTGTTGTATATGCCACACACAGTATTCTTCCATGTTTCCTTCAAGCCATACTAGAAATCCCCTTCACGACTTGTCCTTTAAGTTCGTGCATAGCTAGCTCATTTCAATGCACCCAATTAAATAAACAAATTCAGAGGTCCTTGAATTACGCCTTAATTTAAGCCATTATCTAGGAGGATTATGACTTTTAACTCTACGATAGAGTAATTAAACTTGTAATCAAATTGTTCAAGACATTTAATTTATTTAATATCTAACATTGGTTAAGATGGCATTGGGTTCGCGGTAATATAAAGGTGTATGTGACACGTGATAACCAAAAAGAACGGAAAAAGTTATGCTCATATGTGTAAGTAAACTTGTCAATTATGTAGGTCTGAGTTAATTTTTGATAAGTTAATTTAAGTTGGATTAATTGGAGTTTTTAAATTTTGGGGTCATTTTCGGGTTTAGTCATGTCAATTTCGAGTTATTTTAGGTTTAATTCATTTCGATTTTGGGTTAATCAAGTTTAACACTCGGATTAATCGAGTTTAAGTCATCCTATGTTTGGATCATTTTATATTTAAGTTTAACATTTAACTTAATCGAGTTTGAGACACTCAGGTTTAACACTTAGGTTTATTGGATTCAGTCATTTTAGATTTGGTCATTTTGAGTTTTGATCATTTCAAGTAAGTATTTTAGATTCAAATTATTTTGAATCTCGATCATTTCAAGTTTGGGTTATTTTTTGGTTCGAATTGTTAACTTTTTCAAGTAAAATTCAATTGGATCATTTTTGGGTTTGAACAAATTGACCAAATTTTTTAAGTTTGAGTAAGAATTGAATGGTCTAGGTGTCAGACTAAGGTTTAACACTAAGGCACTAAACAAGGGCAAATCGTCATGGTAGCTTGGGCCACGGTCCCCCATGAGTCTTTTAAAATTTTTACTATGTACATATTAATATTAAATAAATTTAAATTGAATCAATAATATTAAAATTATTAATTTTATATTTTAAATTATAATTTAATTTTATACACTAATATAATTTAAGAATTAAAATCTTCGTATTATTTTTTATTTTTGAATCTATCAATTATTACTTATAAATCTTTAAAATTAAGATACTCGATATTAATTTTAGATTACAACAATGCGAACTTACAAAAATGCCAAATTAACTTCAATGTTATAAGACATTTAAAGGTTTAGCTGTACAAATTACTTTTATTACTCGTTATTATCATTAAAAGACTATAATTAAAATATTGTGTTTAGATTGACCCACCACTTATACCCACCACTACCCATTTATATATATTACCTTTTTTTTTTAAAATTTGAACACATTAAAATATACATTTTTTTTAAGAAATGTATGATATAACAAATTAAGTATACTTTTGCCATCCTAAAATTTTTTATGAAGATTTGCCATCGCCTCTAGAACAGGCAATTATGCTAGTTGGACCTAATGGATAATGGCATAGTTCCCAAATATAAAAGGCATGGGATAAGCCTAAAGCTCCAAAGCTCACTTTCATCATCTTCTACATTGCTCTACATTGCTTTCTCGTGCTCCTTACCTTTAGAATTCTTATTGATTTAATCATCGAATTACCTTTCGTAGTATTAACTCCGACGTTTTTCTAATTTCTTCTGCATTATAGGACCTTACACACAACCTCTTGACCTTCGTCTTTCTAGGAAGCTCTTCGTCACTCTCAGAGACCATAGAAAAAGAGTAATCGGTCAATTAATGAAAACCCTAAGCTCCTATCTTATCTATTGGTGAAGAAAGATGTTAGTCAAATACCTAAAATGAAATCCGTAAAGAAAGACTAGCTAGCTAGGGTTTAACCTTTCCTATTGGAAGGCAAACACTTAGCTTGTCACTGTCACTTTCTTTAAAGTCCAAACAAAACACATAAGATAAAGTCGGATTATATTCCCCCATATTTAAACGCAACAAATCTTTCCAACAGCTAAGTTTGTATCTTTTGGAGGGGCATTAAATAATAATCAAAGATTCTACAATACTCAATTAACTCCTTAATTAAATCCCATAATTTATGATAAAACATTGAAAATGGATTCGTACAAAAGAAACGTGGATGGCCAGGACAAGTGGAGTTGTGGCAGAGTTCGGTCCATATAGTATATATTGTTATTTCATCTGCCCTTCCCAAATATAATATATATATATATATAAATAAAATACGATATAATATAAATATATAAATATTTTAAATTTATCTAATATAATTATTGATTTATTAAAATTTATACAAATAAAAAATATATTAAATATAATTATAATATAATAAAATATATATAATATAATATAAATTATTAAATTATTAAATTTAATTTTTTTCGGATTTCAAGCTGTCTCTGTTGCCCTTGATCCAGCTGCAATGCATGCCCCTCTCTTTGCTTTGGCACATGGTAACCCATTATGATGTTTTCTCTCATTGGTTTTTGGATTTTGATGATTATTACAATTTGGCCTTTGTTTGATCTTTTTGTTAATACGTGTTGGCCAAGGGTGTGGCTGGTGTGACTGTGGGATAGGGTACGGATTCTGGCCAGCTGAGCTAAAGGGCTGCCTTTGGTAGATTGCTCTATCAGATGTCCTAGATCCGAAGACAATGGTGTATGGGAAACCTTTTTTTTTTTTTTTTCCCATCATTTTTGGTGGCCCTGCGACAACTGGGTTGCCACCTTGCTTCCCCTAGGAGGAGGCCGCCGTGGCTTTCAATTCATTTTCCCCACTATTTCCTCAATTTTCACCCTTTTGATAAGAAATTTATCCGTTTCGGTTTTGATAATTAGATGTAATTTTCAATATGTTGATGTTTTTAAGGAGATGAAGCTGTTTAATTCAGAATATAACTGACTTAAATGTTGAAGTATGTTTTAAAATTCAAGTTTCAACGTTTATTTTTCTTTCGTGCTCGACAAATCTAGTTCTACTGCTTTTTGCAGCTCTCCCAAATCCTAAGCTATTACTTCCTAAGTTTATATGTGTAGTCATACGAGTTAGATTTTAATCAAAGTCGGATTGATTTGATTTGGATTAATAATAACAATAATAATAAATAATTATTTAAATTTAATTATAAAAATATAAAAAATAATATTTTGATATTATTATGAATAATAAAATAAGTTTTAAAGTCGATCCAAATTTAAATAAAAAAATTTCAAAATCAACTTACCAAAACCTAATATATATATATATATATATAGACATAGACACACACGTATAACTTATTTGATTTCAGACAATTTGGAATGCGTGAAACCAAACGCATTGTTTGGCGCCTGCTTCGTTAGTGTGAAAAAACACGTTGGAATGCTTAAAATTGGATAGAGTCATATGTTGGCGGACCAAAACATCACGCAAAGGGGATGAGAACTTTTACCAAACAATCAAGAAAATATAAAAAAAGGCACCTTCTGGAGGAGAGTCCAATGAAAAAGACATTATTTTATAGCAGCATTGCACCAAACTTGTTGTGTATTTTAGACTCATCTACTCAAGTTTTACTATATTTTATAGTATTAATCATAACTATATATATGTTGTATAGCTTTTGCTCATGAATGATTAACGTTTGGTATCAATAGACTTGTTCAAGGATCAAACAGTTTAGTCAGTCTGGTTTAAATTGGCTCAAGCTTTGATTTACATTTTCTTGATTCAAACAAAATTATTATTTAATTAATAAAAAATATTTTTATTTAAATTTAATTAAAAATATATAAATATTTAATATAAAAATAATTTTTTAATATATTTTAAACGATAATTCGAGCTTATGAGACAACTGAGACAAGTACAAGTTTGGGTAAGTAATTCAAAAAATTTTCTAATCACGACTTGTCTTAACCCATGAATACCTTTAGGTACGAAAGTGTGAGTATGTTTTTGCCTAATCAAGAGATTAGTCACTTAATTTTTCATGTCCAAAATCGTAAGCGAAAACTCAAAATAAAATGATAAAAAGATCATTTTGATTCTAATCTCGCGATTTTGTTTTGATTTTCTAGGGTTTTATTCATAAATATATGTTATTTATCCAACTACCAACTCTAAAGTCTTCGTAGAAGAAATTATAGGAGCCTTTATTGAAGGATCTGCATGTCACTAATAATATATAGAGTCGTCACCAAAAATGTCTGAAAATTTTGCCATCTAACGCTTACAACCGCTGATAATCCTAAAACCGTGATAAGAATTTTACTGATCGTCACTTAAACCCCGATTGCTGCAACGTACTTTCAGCGACAAATTTGTCAAAGCGTTACTGAAACCGAATTTTCTTGACCTCTGTCTACAAGTGGCAGCAAATTTTATGGGCGTTTTGAAACTCAAGCTCATCATTTTCCAAATGATATGGGCCTTATTTATTGTTTTCTAAGCCCACGTACTTTTGGTTTATCAAATAATATGGGCCATCGTTTTAGAACTCAAGCCCCTCATTTCAGAAAAATATGGGCTTTACCATTGGATTTCTAAGCCTAGACTCTTTTACTTTAGCCCAATGAAGTGGGCCATTATTTTAGACTCCTGTGCTTTAGCACATTGAAATGGGCCACCGATTTAGAACACAGGCCCATCATTTCCTCGAGGAATGTGCTTCGTATTATGTATAACTAAATCAACTTACGATATCGATCGAACTGATTGAAAAAAGCTCTTAAAACTGGGCTACCTATATTTGGTTTGATCGATTCCTTTGGTTTATAGATTATTTTTATGGGTTTGGACTTGAGTTTTGGCTGTGTATGGGTTTGTTCATAAGTTTGATTTGGGTTTAAAAAAATTTATTCAACAAGCATATCAGATACCCTCGCAAGGAAATCGTAATCATTTTCAGAGAAATAGAGGCACCAAGGAAGGAAACGTCATATCCTAACCCAATGCATAAAATTCAGTCACATCCTGGTTCTAAATTAAGACGATATACGTCACAGCAACATACAATAGCATTGGAAAGCTACAGTGAAACACAGAATTTTCAGCTGGTTGGTCTTAAAAGGAAATAGTTCTCTGAGATTCACTGAGAAATTCAAAGAGGGATGACAAAAGGTAATTTGCAGACAAATTATACAACCCACGGAAACTCGAATATTCGATAACATTGTGCATTAGCACTTTCAGGTACCTTGCAAAAGCTAGACACACCGTGGGAAAAAGGTTTGCCCCACGTACCCACCGGACATAGCCCTTCTCACGTTGGATTCAAACATCTTTGGATTATCCCTCAACACTGCAGCAGCATCATGATTGAGGGGATCCTCGTAATTTGGTTCCTACAAACAAAATCAAAAGATTCAAATATAGGATAGCAGCAAATTCATAGAGTTATCATAATAAATACACTAGAAATTACCGTGAAAAGATGATATAATCCATAGATTACGGTGTTTATATTGAGCACAGGTTTCCAGTCTTCGCGTAAGATGTTAAGACAAACATTTCCTTCCAAGTCAATATTTGGATGGTAGACCTGCGAATTGGAGAACACCACAAAACAAACTCGGTTACAACCAAAAGCAAAAATGAGACCACAACATGTATATGGTCAAGTAACAGAGAACCTATAAGTAAATAAGATTAGCCTGTCTACCTTGGTCTTGCATTTAACTTTTGGTGCCTCGTGGGGATAGATGGGAGAAACTTGGAAGGAGAACAAAAATGTGCCACCGCTATTACAAACAGAAGCCAGTGAGTCATACTTGTTTGTGTTACTAATAAGAGAAAGGAACGTAAAACAATTGTATAGAATAGCAGTCTTCCCCCGTAAAGAAGAATTTTAACCGGAAGAAAATAAGCGAAA
>JAQSVH010000003.1:3109451-3129650 GCA_029448705.1 Adansonia digitata
TATTATAGAATCTTCACCAAAATATTTTACCCAAATAGTAAAAGAAAATAAATATTTTCTTTAAAATAAAAAAATTGGAAATGAAAATCTTTGTTTTTTGAGGCATTCAGAATGAGTAGGAGGTAACTGATCATCAAAATAATCAGAATGTTACAATTTATCCTCATTATGCCTTTGCTCACTTTCAAAAATTAAAAAAATTAAAAAGAAGAAGATTTTTTATTTGTTTTTATATCAAATACAAAGTTTCAAAGTAGGAAGATGGATTTCTCTCAGACAAATGCCTCGATTTGTCGTCACGATTTGAAAGAATGGAATAAAATCGGACTCGTCATCATTTTCGATCATCACTGAGAAACCCTTCATCATCCACCATCGATTATTCTTCCATTTAACGAGAAAAATAAATAATACCTTTGCTTAAAACAAAGAAAATAAACTCTAAGAAGAGGAAGAGATAGGGAAAACAAAAAAAATTAAAAAACAGCTTCGTTAACAGCTTCATGGGACTTTCGAAAGACCCGTATGGTGGAAATATGAAGGCATGGCTTTCATTTATAGGCAAGAAGTAATTTAGGGTTAGGGTTTTCTATTTTGTTGCTTCAATATTCACCCTCCATTTTAATCAAAATTTTCAGAATAGCCATTCGGTTGGGCTCTTATCTGGCCCTCATAGGTTCCAGCTGAGACCCAACGTCCAAGCCCAATACCGCAAATTCAATTCTTTTCTTTGGTACATGGAAATTTGTTTTTCATTCAAATTTTTTCATTTTTCTAAAATGGAAAAATTTTTAGAAAAAATTTTCAATAATTTTAATGTCAAGAAATTAATATCAGGATCTCCTTTGATATATAGTATGAAAACTTACAAATAACATCGAATGTTTTTCTCCCCCACTATGTATAACAAAGTAGAATTTGAAATCTAAGTATTTTCCACCACGCGAAAAAATATACAACAAATTAAGTTATTTTTTCCCACAATCTGAGCTTTGGATGAAGGCTTGACATTGAGAAATGACAATGGGACATTTGAAACCACAACATGAAAAAATAGAGCAGCAAGCAACTATTCAGCATTGTTCCAAGTCTCTGAGTGTGTATGCTAGATAAAGTGAATTTATGTTATTCAGATTTGGAGTGATTGCTGGACACACTGGTGGTGTTTTGCTTTGCAGACATCGCGGACTTGGTTATTTGCTGGACCAGAAAAAAACATGGCTAATTTCTGTTAATAGTGTATCAATTTCTTAGTGACAATTATCTCAAAAGGGTTAGATTGTGGTGTCCCAGAAATTTTTGCCATTTAACACTATGATGAAGGCGCAGACCCAATTTTTTTCTTTGCTCATCTCTCTTTTGCTTCTTTTCCTTAACTTCAAATTTTCTTGGTTCATATCCCCATCAATGTCCTGGTCTGAATTCTGATTATTGTAGTTCCCATTATACCAAAATTTTGAAACCAATATTCTGATCTCAAAGCTCAAACCATGTGTTGAGTGGATTGAAAATGGTCCCAAAAAATTGTACCTCCCAACACCCTTGGCTCTCATAGGCTACTACTACCACCATTGTTTGGGATTGAAAATGGTCCCAAAATGAGTACCCTCAAAAAAGAAGGGGGGGGGCGCTCTAACCTCAGGTCGGAGACTTGAAACTCATTGAAAGATGAAAAATAAGCAACAAATGAAACTGAAGTCTGAAGGAACATTTTCCTTCGCTCCAAAAACAATCCAAAAAGTAATCATCATTGGCCCTCTGATGCTTCCAATTTCTATTAAAACTCCAAAAGCAAATGCCCCCACATTTCTCACTTCAAACTATAGCCCAAAAATTAAAGCTTTCACTGAAAAGAAGGGAAAAAGGTAAAATGTCAGGCATTCCCCGTATGCCTTCTCCACTAACTCCATGGCCCAACCCATTGCCTTAAAAGATGAGACCCAGCAACCAATCAACAAAATCATTGTAAATAAATTGAAAATAAGAAATTTTTATTTTATTTTTGGATTTTTTTAAAGTGGCAAATTAAAACTATCATTTGAATGGAGTTCTATTGTTGATGATGTTGATGACGGTGTGATTGATCATGATAATGCCTTCCCCTTCGTTTCTCCGTAACCGTCGATTCATGAGAATCACAAACTTGAGTCTTGAACTTACACCCAAACTTCTTGTTCAACGACCCTTTCCAACCACCGCCACGTGGATTTTCCATCTCAATCTTCTGGATCACTTTCTTCATCGTCGAACATTCCCTTTCCAGCTGATGCACCCGCGTCCTCATGCTATCCATGTCCAGTCGCAGCACCTGATTCTCCCTCACGGCCTCTCTCCACGTGCTACTCCTCCCTTCCTCCCCACGTGACGTCGAAACCGCCCCCACCACCAACCCTTCCTCCACCTCCTCCTCCGCTTCCTCTCTCCTCGCCTCCGACAATCTCCCTGCATTCATCGGCGCCGCTTCCGCAGCTAACAACGTCCCGGCGATCGCGTGACGTAACTGTAACTGCTCGAAAAACAACACTTGTACGACCGCGCGTAATGGTAACCGCTCGTTTTGTGCCGCGTGTGTGCACGCTTCGAGCGTCAGCTTTTGACAATCTATCACTGCGCAGATCTTTTCTCGCTCCGGTTCCGGTATCCGTGGATGCGCCTGCAAAAAAGTAAAAGAAAAACTTAATTAACTCGACTTCATTCTTCATTTTTAACATTTAATCGTTTTGCTTTTGCTAGTTGTACCTTGAGGTACACATCGATAGCTCTGTAAAGTCCGTCATCGAAGTTTCTAGCTTGGTCAGGGAGAGAAATTGCGAGATTATAAAACTTCTCCGGCTTCAAATTCGCGTCGGATGCGATCTCCGAAAGGTAACCGTCGATTAGTTTTCCGACGACCATCAACGCCTGCGGTCTAACGTTACTGTCATTGTTGTTACCTCCGATTTCGGCTTCGGTTCCTGCTGCGTTTCTCTCTTCTAATCCGTCCAAAAAATAACCTAAAATCCTCTCGATGCAATCAACATCATAGAGCGTTTCGTTGAGATAGGAGTAGCTCGGAATTAACAAATCGTCTAACGTAGCTTGCTCGAGCTGAAATCCAATCTTCCTCTCCAACGCGGCTTTGCTAGATTCCGATGCGTTTAAAATGTTAGCGGTGCGTAACAAACCGAATAAAAAACGCGTTGCGGTTGATGATTTGGAGGGGCTCTTTTCTAATGGAAGGTTCGAGATGATAGCTTCCAAAAGCTCTCTCTGTTCACTCTCTGAAACAACAGAGGCCGCAGCCGCCACTGCCGCCGACGGTTTCCGATTGGACCGTGACGTTCCAGGAATATACTTCTTAGCATAACACATAAGGCAGCTTTCGAGGATCTGTGGACTCAGATGCCGCGTTTTCAACGTTAAAACCAAGCGTTTAAACAACGGCAAACTCAGCAATGCCAGATCTTCATACCACGACTCTACATTGTTCGTTCGAGCTAGAGTTTTTCTTCTCAAACCAGTTTCGACTCCATTCCATAAACCTTGACTCGAAGCGCCTTTGGCTTCAACGATTCCGTCATTCACTGGCCAGCCGAACAGTGTCGGATCTGTAGAAGAAGCTCTCGAAGCGATAGAATCAATCAATCTCTGAACGATGCCTAAAGATTCCGCTAAAGACATCACCGAGTCGCATGATTTTAACGCTTTGATCGATTCTTTAAGGCTTTTAAAAACGGATTGGGAAAGGAACCGTTCGGTTTTGGAAACAAGGTTGTCCTCGGAGTACTCTTCAGTCATTCCGAGAAACTCGGCGGCGCAACGGAGAGGAACGACGGTGGAGGAGGAGAGATCGATTTTAACGCCGTAACAGAATTTGGCGGCGGTTTCAAAAGTTTCCGAACCACCAGGGAAATCCGGAAGAGATATTTGGTATTGATCTTCTCCTTCATCTTCTTGTTCTTCTTGGCATTCCTCTTCTTCTTCTTCGATTTCGGTCTCGGTTTCACGTTGCTTTTTCTTAGTAACGGTTGCAGTAGATGATTTCCGGCCTTGCCCTGCTATTAACTGATCAAGCTTTCGGCTTTTGGACATCAAAGGAAACTGAAAAACAAAACCCCCCCAAAATCATTAAACTTAACAAAAATATGTTTTAGTTTTTTTTTTTAAAAAAAAAAGAATATTTCAAAGCTTTCCTAACCTTATGGAGATGAAAAGTCATGTCATCAACTTCAATTACAACATCACTTGGTAATCCAGTGGCACAAAACCTGTAAACAAAAAATGACAATCTAAGTGATGAGGGATGAGAAATATTTAAGTAAGTTGAACCATGAAAATCCAAGTATCTAACCATGCTTGGCCTTTAGAGCTAGGTTTCTCAGCAGCCATTTTTTTTTTCTTTTGTTGAAGTTAAGGGGCTCTGGATCTTTGAAAATCAGTTATGCAAAAACTAAAGCAGATTCATTTAGTATTTTTTTTTTTTTCAAAGTTTTCAGTTTTAGAGAAGAGAGAAATTGTCAGTGGTTTTATTTAGGTGATGGGGTTTGGCTTTTGGAACAGAAGACTCTTGATCCGCTAGACTTGTGATGGCAATGGCGGATATAGTAAAATTCACTCTATTTTCATTTCATTTTAACTGTTAAATTTTTAATATTATATTACTTTATGAATGTAGTATATATTTATTATAGCTTTGTCCTATTTTATATTTTATATTTATTTTATTTTTTAAAATAATAAAACATATATTATTAAAGAAAAATATTAAATTATATTTAAATATAATATGTATAATTATATTATTATTTTATTATTTTTATAAAAAATAAATATTTAAAAGTAAATAATAATTTTAAAAAAGCAAGATGAGATGGGGTAGAACAAATAATTATCAAAATTATTTTACACTCATCTTTGAAAAAAAAAAACCCATTTTTTCTTGCTCTGCCTTAAAAAAAAAATTTCTATTTAAAGTGGATCGATTTAATTCAAGGATTATTGATTTTCAATTGCTTTTGTGGCTGAAATATCTTGATCAAAGTCAGTAAAAGATTAAAATAATAAGAAATTGATGTATAATTCAATTAATTTATATAATTATGTTTAAAAAATAATATTTAATATGTTTAAAATTTAAATTGTAAGTCATTTATTTTTATATTGCAATTATTTTTATAGCAAAAAAATTAAAAAGAACCAAAATTCCCATAAAGTAATAGGACAACATCTTGGCTTGTCCATTTTTGTTAAAAGAATCCTTTAAAATGCTTTAGAGGATAAAACCCATTGAAAAAGGAGTTGATATCCCTTTCCTTTCCTCAGTTTTCCTTTGAAGGGGGAAGAACAATTGAAATTTTGGATGTCCAATTTTACAAGTAATTGTTCCATTGTTATTAATACAGTCATGTGACTTTGCACATTACCCCCATAAAAGAAAGAGACCCACAGCTAAAAGAAATGGTTGATTTTTTATCTTTATTTGAAGCTTCAAGCTTTGTTTTTTTTCTTTGTTTTCTCATTTTGAAAATTTGAAAATTCGTGTATGAAAACACAAGCATGGAGTTAGCTTCATTTATAGCAACATATCTACCCCTGTACCCTCTTCCTTGCTTGAATTTATGAGCACATTAATGGGGTAACCACAAAGGAATCTTACCTAGTTAATCCACCATTCACCACCCATGAAAGTTTGCAGCTATGCCTAGGCAAAAATATGGTACACTTTCCTTTTTATAATTTTGCAAACAATTTTACATTTGTTTGGGCTTTAAGGGATCAAAATTCAAATGAGAAATTCATGATGAAGTTGAGCTCTTAATTAACAGATAACATCGTGATGGTCGGCACATAGTAGACATCTGGTGAGCTCTAAGCTTTTTATCGGTTTCATCCAGCTTCATTGATAGAAGACACTATATTGGCAGCTATGCCTTGGCAAAATATCTATCAAACCTTGAAGCCCTTGGTATAGACGATAAACAAGTATAAATGATCTTAATTAAAGTAAATTGAAATAAGTAAACCGAAACACTATTGAAACTTCAGCAAATTCTTTTTTCATCAAATTTTCTCCAAAACGTACGGAATTAAACGTCTAATCACCTAACAAAGACAAAACTTCCATGTTCTCTAGCATCCATCTATTTTTCACAAGATTCTCACCAACATATTTCAGCACGATCAAGGATGATGGGATTGGGGTTGTTGGAGATAGATATAGAGAGATAAGGGAAAAGATTAGGGTTAGACATGAATTATTACGTCCTTGATTCTTTCTTTTATCTTTTTAACAAAGGGTTTTCTCTACTTTTATTGTTTCAATGATAGAATAAGAATTGAGTCATATTCATTCAATTATTATTAAACTACTAAGATAATGATCAAATAATTAGGATAAGATGGTGGTCATGATGTCAAAAACAAGGGCTGTGGAAAAAAAAAATGAGAATATGAACCCTTTGGTTGTTCAAAGCTGAATCTTCTGATAATAATTGCCTTTGAATTGAGAATTGGAAGACAGAGAAAATCATTGTAGAAGCAGACTAAATGGAAAAACACTTTTTTTTTCTTTATTTTCACATGGTTTGGTGACAAATCATTCGACAAAATGCACAAAAGTAAGGGTGGGGTAGCACTAGTTTCGTTGTGTGGGTATCATATTGAATTGGCTATTTTTCAATCAAAAAAGACATTAAAAAGGGCCAAATATTTTCATTAACAATGTCAGAAAAATGGGAACTTTGCTTTTGGATGTATGAAGTCAATAATTCAGATGTGGGTCACATAACATGTTTATTTGAGGGGACAGATGCTCCCCCACTACATGAGAAATCCAATGCTATCTTTAAATCATCATAATAATCATTTAATCTCTTAAAAGATTTAACTCTCTTCTCAATTTTGTTTTTCCCTCTCTTTTTATGCTATTGTTAGTTACTTACGCTTTTTTGGACTGCATTAATCAATAATTCACGAACGTAATAAATATCATCACAATCAATTATAATAAATATTAATAATAAATATAGATAATGATAAAATTTAAAATTATAAATAACAATTATAATATCGTATTACAACTATTATTTAATTTCTCTATTAATAATTTTTTTATAAAAAAAATTATAGCAAAAAAATAAAAAAAATTATAAATATTAAAACAGACTTACTGATTATTAACCAATTGCATGAATCGATTAAACAAAACTTCAAATTTCTCAATTAATGTTGTTGGATCGGAGATTGGAACTCATAAAAAATTTAACAATTCGGGGTTAAAAACAAGAAAGCACAAAAACCATGACAGAAAGTTGAACCCATCCAAATGAAACCCAAAACCATATGGCCATGGCGACTAGTGAGGGTTTAGGGCTATGGGGGAAATATTTTGTGGCACCCTGCACAAGATATTAACAATTTGATTTTTTTAATTCATTAATCCATACACCTTGAAGGACACAGATTGGTGAACAAAACACTGACAATCGTCAACCAGAATTACAATTCTTTACAGCATAATAATCACTCTAAAAAAAAAAACCTTCTCTCTTTATTTCTTTGCTTGCTTTATTTATATATTTAGCCCTAGCATTGATCTGAAGCAACACCGTCTGACAAGCATTCAGAGCACTTACGAAGATTGCTGGTTGCCTGCAAAAGAAAACTCAAGTAAAGTATTTGCCAGAATAATAGATTCATATTCTAATAGAATACACTGACAGTCTAATACTTAGCTGACAGGAAGATTAAGCTCAGCTTTGTTGGGTTGTGGTCCCTTGCATTTTTGCATCTTTCCTGGTTCAGTTTTTCAAATTCATCTTACCAATTTAATCCTTTGCTTGTTGTTAAGGATATTATTTTGTGATTTGAACTTTTTTTTTTTGTCATTAATATTTAATTGACTATCATAACGCGACTAAAACTATCAGTTAAAAACTAAAGAAAAAGTAACAGCTGAAGCTGGAGTTTGCAGTCGCTGCTTGTTGATTGGTGCTGTTGAAGGCATTATTTGTGGATGGAAGTGGCAACGCCAGGCCATGATCGGCACATGCAGCGTTTTCCTTCATATATGGTGGCATAGAGGGTGGATAAGTGGTTGACAGAAGAGTATTTTCCACGTTGCTAGCAATCCACCCTATAACACATTCTTTTGGAATTCTTTCATATTATTTTTTTTAATGTTATACTGATATTATTGTCATTTCATTTTTTTTCGGTTTTATAGTGAAACATCTGCTTTGATGTAATCGACCCATTTATCACATTGTTGCTTAATTAGCTAAATATCCGCTTCTGATTCATTTTATGGCTTTGCTTACTCACAATACTGGTATGAATTTTGGCTGTTTTACTTATAAAGAATTCGTATATTTGTATCTGTATTATTATATTTTCATTTATCATAATCGTGATTAAAATATTATATATTTATAAAAATTTTAATACATTAATAATTTATATTTTATAAATTTTAATATATTCATGTATTTATATTATATCTTATTTTAATTATTATTTTTTTATATATACTCACTTTATCATATCCAAAATTATTGTAGCTAATTTTAATTTACAAAAGTGCACATGCCAGAGAGGAATCTCAACATTGTTCTTTTCCTTGGGTTACCACAACCGATGCAAACTAACTTGCTTAGCATACTCGAATTATTATACAGACAGGCAGACAAAAACAAAAAGAACATAATAATTACAAAATCCACATTAGTTTGAGAAAAAAAAAAAAAAGTAAAATTTTTTTATAACCCCGAACCGTGGCAACAAATGCATACCTAAATCACAAAAGTAAAACGATGAAAAAACAACATAGTTATTGTACCTTGTGTGCTCTGTCGTTAATATCTTGATAACAAATATAATTTGTTTCTAGCCATAATTATAAGCTGCGTTTGACATCTGCGTCAATAAATATTTAGACATAAATATGAAGATATAATCTTTTAAATATATAAAAAATATATTTTAAAAAAATTAAATATATTCATATCGATACATACCTATATATCTGACACTCATCTCTTCATGATATCATAGAATATAAGTATGACTACCAATAGGATACTAATAATTAGTAATGCTACACAACACGCGACACGAGATTCCTAAAAGAGAAAGATTGATACGAATTGATCTCAATCAACAACAGCAATGCAGCTACAAGATTCCTATCATTGAATCCAACAAATAATCGCACTATCAGAAACTTGAGTATCAACAAAAGATCCCATCATAAAACTGCAAATAATTTGATCAAGAGAAAATTTTTGGCAAATAATTAGCTCCGGGATTGGTACAAGCTAAAAACAACCCGGGGGGGGGGGGGCCTATCGCCTAAATGCTAACCAGGGAGATTAATGAATCAAAGAGGTTGGCAGTATATGATCATGGCATCAAAAATTCCAATCAGGTTTTAAAATGAGGGATATGATCATCAGTTTACTGGGACTGTCTCAAAATTTTCATTTAATCTACCATTGATGTATCGTGATTACAGACTAGATGAGTGCTTTGAAAGGAAAAGTTAAAATACCAACCCATATATTAGAGAAAGAGTTTGTTCTTCCGAAGCACGTTCAAGCAGAATAGGTCAATGATGAACGGCAGAAACTGGCACATAAACTTAGCTTGCTATTAAAGAAGGCAGTTATTTATATGCAGAATAAGTTTAGCAGCTTACCGAGAAACCATAAGCGTTGTATGGTTCAACAGCATACACCAATGACTACCGCTTACCAGGAAAAATCATGCGTGCATTATCAGTATCATGAACCAAAATCAAGAGTCACTGCTGCCATCTCCTTTGTCAGATGATGTGCTGGTTGCAGATTTCTTTATTGAGCATGATTCTACTGCACCTGTACTCACCAAAACACGCTTCACTCCTCTTCCTACAACTCCAAGATGTGTGAACGCAGCAGCCCCATTTGTATGAGCAGTAGAAGAAGTTGGAGAATCAAAATCTCCACTGTTGTTAGCAGTAGCCATCTGTGAAGAGCTCACCATAGCAGCAGATGCATTGTTCTCACCTCCCTTGCCCTCGCAGACACCATTCCCAGGATTTCTGCCACAATTGACTTTGTGTTGGACGCCAGCTGTTGTAGATCTTCAAGCTGCAAATGGGGAAATGGACAATAACAAAGTAAGCTATGCATTAAAATTTTAGTTCATAGATAATCAAAACAGCTCTAGTGCGATTGCAAGCTCACTATGATTCTCAACCCTAGGGTGAAATAAACATAAATTTTAAGAATAAAGAAACAATCTTGAAACTTATCAAGTACATTAAGCCACTAACGGAAAATTCTCTAAACCTTCGTTCGGTTGTTCCCTTAATGCCTTTCCTAATTGCATTTTACTTCCTCAGAAGATGCTAATCCAACATAATTACTTAACATAATAAACAATAAGAATGCATGAAAAAGTTCAATATTTAAAAATATTGTAAAACCAAACCCTAAATCGTATACTTAATTATAAAATTCATTTACATTTCATCGTACATAATTAAAATGAAATTTAGGTTTAACCTGATTTCAAGGGCGTGGCTAAATCAATCAACAGCTTCGGTGGAATCATTTTCACTAAAAGCCTTGAATCCTTTCTCCATCAATTCATCTGCGAATTCCAGCGTCTTCTCTCGATCAACAACCGAAGCAACTACACAGCTTTCAGCATTTTTGTTGCATGTCGACTCGGTTCCCACTTGATTGGCAAATTCGATAGTGGCTTCGATTGAACCTTTCTTTTACTGGGTTTCCTAATTTTTGGGGCCTGGAGTTTGCTCCGTCATTGTCACCGACACCACATATGCCGCCGCTGTCGTAACTTCTTCATCAGCCATCACTTTTGTGCTTTAACAATTGACGGAAAATGCAAAATAAAGGAAAATTTGAAAAGAGTTTTTGGGTCTCTCTCCCGCTTCCTTCAAAAACTCTTTTCCGGCGGAAAATCATATTGATATTCAACAAGCAAAGCCGAAGCTTCAACGACGGCGTTTCGAGGAGCTGATCGATGAAGGGCCTTTTCGTAATTGAGGGAACAAGATTTCTTAAATTTATTATTGCCACACGATATTGATTTGAAAAGATCAGGCTGTGAAGAAAGGAAAGCAAAATGGCTTCCACAATTTCGCCACCTGTCCTCAACTCTTCTCCAGTTCGCTTTGTTCGCAATATGCACCCCGGTCGATCCGTCAAGGAGCCGATGGTTCTTCTCCCGAACCGGAGGCAGCTTCTGTTCTTTCTGACAACAACGACGGCACTAACAGGTAGAGAACCGGCGTCGAATGCGGAGGATATTCCGTTATTCGGTTTAAGGAAGAAATTAAAGAGAGCAGAGGAGGAAGCAGTGGAGATAGTGAAGGAAGGGTTCGAGACGGCAGAGAATGGGCTAGAGACAGCAGAAAGAGGGATCGCTACGGCGGAGAAGGAGATCGAAAGTTTTGCCGCGTTGGCACGGGCGGCCGCTGTGGCGGGAGCCGAGTTTCTCGGCGTTGTGGTGGGTGCCTCTATTGTCAATGGAATTTTAGGGCCTGAGGCCCAAAAATCTTGATGTTCTCGTACGTTTAATTTAATTGCAAAAAACTATTAAGTTTTTATTATTATTATTATTATTAATCAAATTAGTTCTTTATTTTTGTTTTAATTTTAGTAGTTTTATTTTTATTTTTTGCACATTAATTAGTGGAATTAAACATTGATTGACATTTTCCTAAGTATCAATAAGTAATCATACTCTAAATAATGTATTAACTTGGAAGGCAAAAAAAAAAATGGAAGTACGATTGAATTCAAATCAACTTTAGAAATAAAATAAAGTAATGGATGAATTAAGCAATAAAACAAAATCAAAATCCATGTTAGGGGAAGTGATTAACAACTAAACCTTTGTGTCAAGGGAAAGAACATTCACCCTAAATTCAGGGAAATTGTTTGCCTTAAAAAAAAAAATAGAGACAATGCTAATTTCAATTTCATTGAATCCCACTCTAAATCTTGGCCCCTTCAAACATATATTACCACAAAATCTCAAACCTTAATAAAGCAAAAAATTCAAAGCCTTTTTAGAGTTTAGACCAAGTCAAACATTGACAATTTTCCTCTATATATGTATAGCCAACAATAGTTCTATTTCATATTTTAGGTCAAATTTGCTTTTAGCCAAATCGGGGAAGGAGGATAGCAAAGATTCTTCTTCAATGGCAGTCGAAGGTGGCTTTCAATACAATGATTCATCATTATCTCCTTTGAAAAAATCTCCATGGTCATCTCATGTATCCAATGATTTCAATTCTTCCACCGCTATTGACGATCAAGGCACCAAATTCTCGCCTAATGTGCTGATGGGTTCATTGGTACGTGAAGAAGGGCATATATATTCCTTGGCGGCTTCTGGGGACTTATTATACACCGGTTCGGATAGCAAGAACATCAGGGTTTGGAAGAACCAGAAGGAGTTTTCGGGGTTTAAATCGAATAGTGGATTGGTGAAAACCATAGTCATTGCTGGGATGAAGATCTTTACGGGTCACCAAGATGGGAAGATTCGAGTTTGGAAGATTTCTAACAAAAATTCAAGTGTTCATAAACGAGTTGGGACATTACCAACTTTTGAAGATTATCTAAAGAACTCAATCAAGCCTAGTAGTTATGTCGAAGTGAAGAACAATCGCAGCGCGATATGGCTCAAACATTTGGATGCTATATCTTGCCTTAGTTTGAACGAAGATAAAACGTTTCTTTACTCGGGTTCTTGGGATAAAACATTCAAAGTCTGGAGGGTTTCCGATCCAAAATGCCTAGAATCGGTTCAAGCTCATGAAGATGCCGTTAATTCCGTTGTTGCCGGATTCGATGGGTTGGTGTTTACAGGTTCGGCTGACGGAACAGTCAAGGTTTGGAGGAGAGAGTTACAAGGGAAAGGAACCAAGCATTTCTTTTCACAGATGTTGCTGAAACAAGAATGCGCAGTTACAGCATTGGCGGTGAACCCCGATGCGACGATTGTTTACTGTGGATCATCCGATGGCCTGGTTAACTTTTGGGAACGTGAAAACCATCTGGCCCATGGTGGCGTCTTGAGAGGCCATAAATTGGCTGTTTTGTGTTTGGTGGCGGCTGGGAATCTTGTGATCAGCGGATCGGCTGATATGGGAATAGCCGTATGGAAAAGATCAGGGAGCGAGCATTTATGCTTGTCGATGTTAACAGGCCATAGCGGCCCTGTTAAGTGCTTGGCAATCGAAAGAGATCATGAATCGGCATCTGGTGAAACTCGGTGGATTCTTTATAGTGGTAGCCTAGATAAGTCCGTCAAGATGTGGCGCATATCGGAACGAGCACCGCCAATGACACAAGACCAAGACCATCAGCAGCAACCTTATTCATCGGATAGCAAACCTCTGCCGACCTCATTGCCAACAGCTCCAACTTTCTCTTCTTACAGCTGAATTAACATTTATTATTATTACTCTTATTTTTTTTCAATATGTTTGATAATCCATATTAAATTTTACCTACTAGAGAATTTCCAACAAAAAAGTCATCCTCTACTTTAAATATGTACAGGATATAGATGTTAAATACAAATATATAAAAATTTAAGGACAAGTTCTCATTATTTCGCCTGTTTTCTGTATGCATGTCTCCAACTTTGACTTGGTTTACAGTTTTTGTGTGAGTGGGATATGAGGTGACGAATTTCCTCCAAATCATGAACTCAACTTCTCTTATATATAAGGTGATTTGGGATAGGCTTTGGTTTCCCAAGCACATTCCAAAACACTCCCCTTATCTCTTGGATGGCAATTCTCAACCGTTTGCCAACCAAAGGCTCATTTCCATTGGATTGAACATTGAAGGGAGCTGCAGTCTCTGTCAAACAGAGCAAGAAACCAGGAACCATCTATTCTTTGAGTGCTCATTATCAAAGGAAATTTGGTTTGAAATTCTCCAGATATGTCAGATTTAGACGGCAGTCATGAGCTGGCGGCAGGAATTCATGTGGGCTGCTATGAGATTGAAGGGCAAGGCTTTGATCACCTCCGTAATGAAGTTGGCATGGGATACCTTCATTTATTCAATTTGGAAAGTGAGGAATGCCAGAAAGTTTCAAGTCATTCAAACTTCAAAACTGTAGATTGTGGGCTCAATTAAGGGAGCAATGAAGTTGAGACTTTCAGGAGGAAGACTTGAGACTGGTTATGCTGTAAATGCTTGACTAACTACAGCTTGGGGATTAGCCTAACTGTATAGTTTTTTTTTTTTTATTATTTGTTCTGTTATAAGCTAGAAAAAAGGCCAGCTGATTGTTCTCTTGAAGGAGAATTCTGCTTCTTTTGGGTGATACAAAACAAGGTTATCAAAAAATTTATAGTTTGAATGTATAAGTTTTGGATAATACGATGAACTCAGCATAGCTACGTAAGTCAGAGTCTCAAGGATGACAAACTAATGAAACAATTAATTAAGCCCCATTTGCAGATTAATTGATCAAATGCAGCTTATTTATTTCGTATTGTTTGAGAACTTTGAAGTTGACATATGATTAACAAAGGGTTTGTACATTTCCTTGAAGAAGATTGAAACGAAGTTTTTTTTTTTTTCTTTTTTAATTTTCAACCCCAGTTTCCAAGGATGCAAATAAAGAGAAAGAGTAACAGGTGGCAGCCGCCATTGACGCTAAGTAACTGAAACTTTTCCATACCTTCGTCTCAATAGAGCTTGGAATTAAGACGGGGTGCAACGAGCACTTCAAGCGGAGTTGCTTTCAGATTTGTCATTCCGTTGCTTTCCGTCATATCAACAACTTCGAGCTTCGATGGTTTAGCAACTTCGAAACTGTGCAAGAAACTGCCTAAAACATAGTGCACCATCCTGAGGGCTAGTGAGATGCCGGGGCATGATCTTCTTCCTGACCCAAAAGGGATGAGTTCAAAACTTTTGCCTTGAAAATCAATATCCTTATCGCTGGTCAAAAATCTCTCAGGCTGAAAATCATGGGGGTCTGCCCATACGCGCTCATCACGTTGAATCTTCCAGGCATTTATCATCAACCTTGTGCCGGATGGAATGTGGTAGCCCGTCGACAGGGTGCAATCTTCTGACGCAGACCGAAGGCCAATGACCGAAGCCGGCGGGTATAACCGCAACGTTTCCTTGACGATGGCTTTTAGATAGACCAGGTTTCTTATATCAGATTCTTCCAGTGGTCTATCCTTGCCGACGTACATGTCTAGCTCATCCTGGGCCTTTGCTAGCACCCTTGGATTGTTCACTAGCAAAGACAGTGCCCAGGTGAGAGTGACCATGGTTGTGTCACTCCCTCCTAAGATCAAATTCTGCAAAACAAGACCAGATCAGCAAAAATTAGTCATTCCATTAAATATATATAGACATACAACAGTGACGACCTTAGGAACCAAGATGACTCAATAAAGGGCTAAAATTTTCTTTTCCATATGCCTGCTCCAATCAACCATTTAATTAGTCCCCGTAACCTGACATTATGATTGTTACTTAATATATTTAATTTTTTTCATAATTAATTATAATAATAGTTATTATATGTATAATCATAATAAAATCTGATAAAATAAAAAATACATTTACAATTATAATTTCAAATTAACTCTAATTCTAAGATAATCTCAAAATATCTTGTGTCAGTTCTGATTCTTTTGGGGAGGCTATTTTTCCTACAGTTCGATTTGTCAATTGTTTTACTCAGATTTACATATGTGTAATTGAGTACAATTAGGACCACTAATATTTTGTCACCTATGTATGACATTTCTAAAGAGAATAATTATGTTCCTTTGGATCTCATGCATTTTCAAAGATATACGAATATCATTGAGAATTGTACATGATTAAAAGTTTTAACAAATCGACGCTCGCTTGAAATAGCAATATAGTATTATTCATTATCTATATAAATATTTGAATTGATTTGATATTTATATTATGTTAATAAAAAATATTATTATATATATTTTTTATAATTAAATTTTTTTACATTAAATATAGTTAAATATTTAATTTTTTTCAACATTTAATCATTCGCAACTTTCATAAATAAAGTAAAAAATTAAATGATTAAATTAAATAAATATAAATTATTAAAAAATTATATAAATAGATAAAATTAAATTAATTTTCACGGTATATGTATTATAATTAAAAGAATTTATTTGGTTGAAATTTGAAAGTATAAGTGTTTAGGGGTTAAGTTAAAACTCGAAAATTTTTTAAATTTCTTATAAAAATTGAAATTAAGCTCTGTCAATTTAAAAGCCTGAATTTATCATTCATGAAAAATAAAAAATTATTTTTAAATTAATATTTATATGAATTATAATAAAATTTAAATAAAATATATCTTTTAATTATTGAATAGTAATTTAAATTGTTAAATCTAAATTTTAAAAAATCCAAAATTAAACCTCCACAGATAGGATGAATAACCTAACCAGACGAGAGTTTAATTTAGGTTCTTACTAAGCAAGTAGCCATGATGATAGTGTCAGCATCGAAGCCAGTAATTTCAGCATCTTTCAGGATGTTCAGCATCACATCCATGAAATCCTGATCTTCGATCACCCTTCCACCACCCGAAACTCGCTTCTGTTTATGCTCCTCCAGCCACCGTCCAAGACGAACGTCCAGTTCTTTAGCGGTTCTTTTCATGGCCTTTTCATATCCTCCAACATCCAACCACCCAAGACATGGTATCGCGTCAGACAAGACGAACACCCCGAACAGATAAAAGTAATCTCTTATTGCTTCACGGTATCTTCGTGCTTCGGCTTCCTCGCAGTCAGCATTTGGTCCGAAGTATCTTCTCCCTCCCACCATTCTCAAACTGATATTGTGAGTTAGATCCCCAAACCACTGCTTCATATCCACCGAAACTCCTGTTTCAGCTCTACCTTTGCTAAGCAGCCATGAGTCGTACAATTCCTTTATTGCGGTCTTTACCTCGGAAGCTCTTATATATTTGAGTAAATCAATCCGGTGGTTGGATAGAAGCTCAATTGTAGCAATCTTGCGCATCTGACGCCAATAAGATCCATAAGAAGCGAAGGAGAACATAGCAAAATCATAGCTTAGAAGCTTTGAAGCAGCAATGGTTGGTCTAGTTGAGAACACGTTATCATGGACGGTGAAACATTCTTTGGCCATTTCCCAACCATTTATAACCAAGACTCTGTTTGAACCCAGCCTTAGGGTAAAGACAGGTCCATATTTGTCAGCCATGGCACCGAATGTTTTGTGGGTGAGTTGCTGGCCAAAGAAGAGGTGCATGTGGCCAATGATAGGCAAAGCACCACCCGCTTGCGGTGCAGTGCAGGCGCAGCTTCTTCTCCCAGGATTACTGGGAACAATATTGCTTTGGTTTTTTGACTGATAAATGTAAATGAAACTCAAGAGGGCAACAATGGTGAAGAATATACCAAACAGGCACTGCATGAGAGCGTCCATTGTTAGAAAATTTAGAGCTTTCCTCAGAGAGGATGGTGTAGCAGAGTAGATACTGCAGAGACTAAGGCTCCTTTCTATATTTGTCTGGTCATTTTTATGGGCGGTTTTGTCATTTTTCTTGGAAGATAAGAACAAGTGACTTTGGGAAATGGAACAATTATACAATGAATGAATGATCTAAAATTTACTTGGATTTTATCACAAAAATAATTAAAATTTTCTGTTTCTATTTTTTGTATTTTGTTTGACAAAAGAATCGTTTATGTGTCACAAATTGCACCAATCAACTTAGGGATAAAGATATAAGATATAAAAAATTAATTTGACCCATCAAAATAGACCCAATTTTTAAAGAATTTTAAAAAGTTTAATTTCTAAAAGCTTCAAGATTCAGTTAAAAATAATTATTCTAATTTATTTAAAGTAAAATAGAGATAAAGTTAATAAAATTTAAATTTATCTGAGATTCTAAATTTTGTAGATAAATATAAATCTTAACTGTCCATTAAATTTAATCTGAGCTATTGATGTATAAAAAATTTAATTATAAATAAAAGTTTTTCTAATCTCATTTATAACATCAAACACTTACAGTTTAATATTTTTCTCTATTTTCGTTATATTCTTCTTTTCTATTTTGTGTTCTTAAGCTTTTTAACTTCAGTGTTTGAAAATTTAGATTCAATGCTTTTAAAAAATGTAAAATCACAAGGTTTGTTAGACTAAAGTTAATGAAATATGCATGTTTGAAAAGACTTGAATTATTATTGCAATAAAAATTGATTTAATTTATAAAATAATAAGATATAACTTGCAAATATAAATAAAATTATGCATTATAATGAATTTATTTATTTAGGAGACACACCAAAGCTTAAAAAAAAAAAGAAAAATTTTTACAATTATATGCTAAAAAGTTGTCTTTTCTCAATTTTTGTCAAGAGAAAAAATAACTAAAACTAGTAGCGAGAGAATACCAAGAGAAAAGTTACCCAAAAAACAATAAAATAGCAAAATTGATGAATTATATGCCAAATTGTCTTCTATTTCATTTCTTATATTTGTTAAAAACTATCAAAAATAACAAGAGAAAAAATAACTAAAACCAGTGCATTATATTTGTTCAAAACTATAAAAAAAAAAAAAGAGAAAAAATAACTAAAACCGGTGTATAAAGAGTAACAAGAAAAAAGTTAGTCAACTAAACAAATTATAGAAGGGGTCTCTTTTGTTGATTTTTTTAGTATTTTTATTTATTTATTTAAAGTGGCAATAAATTTATATAATTATATAATAAACAAATGAATAAGAAAATAACAAAAATGATCATAAAGTATATGATTAATTTTAATATAAATAATATATATATTAATATGTTTGAACGAGTGTAATTTTTAAGATTTTAGAATATCAAATAAAATTAAAATTATATAAAAATAAATAAATAAATAAATATTATTTTTTATGTTTTAATTTTTGCAAATATATTTTTTAATTATATATAAGTTTTAGTCTATTATTTTTAATTGTGATTTTTTCCTATTATATTTCGTCTCACTGGTACTCAAAGTTTAAAAAAAAAAATCAATCAAAGGTTGAATTTGTTAAGCTAAAAAATTAATAAATAAATCTTAAGCTAATAACTAATAAAAATATATATTTGACTTAATAGTACGGTTTTTAATATAAAACTAAAAAGTTCAACTATGGTTAATTACAAATAAAATTTAAAAAAAAATAAAATCAATTTTTTATTTGTTCAATTTGATATGATTTTTTAATATAAAATTAAAAAATTAAATGTTCAGCTCTCATTAATTATAAACCTATTTTTTATCAATTCAGTTTAATATTTTACTGACTTAATCAGTTTGTGCTAGTTTTATTAATAGCCAATTCTAATATGTCTATCAAATCAGATCACTAATTCATTTTTAATTAAATCAATTTAACCAATTAATTCAATTTAATTTTTTAATCTATACTATTAGTATTACTATTACTTTTACATCCAAATACCAATCTCATATCTCGTTTTAATCAAATCGTTACTGCAACTAATGCAATCGCTGCCACGGTTTCAATTTAAGTGCAACTAATGCAATCGCTGCCATGGTTTCAATTTAAGTGCAACTAATTTCATCGCTCCTTCAAATGGCACCTTAGGCGTATGGAAGAAACGGGTCCAACCCAATGTTTAGTGGCTGGATTGCTGGCCACAAGCACATAACAGCTGTAGAGCTAAAGGCAATTTAAAAGGGTCCAATGGAAGATTCAGAGCCCAAAAGAAGCACGGAATCGCTGTGAAGGCCACCGTATCGTGCCCGACACTTCTAAATATATATAAAAATAAAAAGAAAAAAATTTTAAATATTGAAATATGATCAAATTACATATAAATATAATTATACGTGAAATGTAAGTTTTTATTTTTTTTTACCTTTTTTTCCAACATATATGAAATTAATAATGGCTAATAACCAAATGTTAAAAAAAGTTAGGTACTTTCGTTTATTTGATTTTGAATAAAAAAAGTTTTTTTAAGAATTTAATTAAATTTAAACGAATATTATTCATATTTATATTTTTATTAAATATTATTTATATCTACAATATAATATGTTTGAATGAATGTAATTTTTAAGATTTTAAAATATCAAATAAAATATAATAAGTAATTAAATATTAATTTGTTATATTTTAATTTGTGTTAATATATTAT
>JAQSVH010000003.1:3130995-3142761 GCA_029448705.1 Adansonia digitata
TATAAATTTGGATAATATTTGATATTGAATCTACTTTAATTTTGTTTCAAATTATATCGGATAATAGACATTTGAATATGCTTTATTTATACAAAAATTATTAGATACCTAATTTCGATATATACTTACATTTTTTGTAAAATATTAAAAAATTTATATTCGATAGAGATCCAAACCTTGATATGAAAATTCTTATGATAAAAAATTCGGTTATTTTCTAACATTTGTTGGATATTATTATTAATTTCAAATTTAAATTCAGATGATAAACAATTCAATCTAAAACTTTTATTTATTATTAAATAATTTCACTTAACAAAAGTATCTTTTAATGAAATTAATTTTTTTACTTATAAATTGGTTAAATTTTATTAATATAATTTATTTATAAAAATATAACATTATTATTTAAAAATACAGTGAACAATAATTATTTTTGTTAATTAATTATTTTTTCATATTTATATATAAAACTAATAGCAGCCCAACCCAAGCCTAAGAGAACCCAACCCAAAGCTACTAAACCCTTTAGGATTTAATCGGCCAGGCAATTTTTCCAAAACCCCCTCCACTAAACCCCATCGCAAGATGTTACGCCACCTCCTAACCAGCGTCCGCCACCGTTCAACCATCAACTTCCCGCACCACAACCGTTATTACCGCTCAGCCAAGTACAAAGCCCCGAAAAACTCAACGCCACCCTCCCCACCGAAGCCTCCAAAAGCCCCTCAAAAACCACAAACCTTCACTTTCCATGATGTCACCTGGGAAGATCCGTACTCCTGGATGTCTTCCCTCCAAGACAAAGTCGCCATGCGACATATGGACATGTACATGGAACAAGAAGAAAAGTACACTGAGGCTGTCATGTCGGACACTGAACGCCTACAAGCTAAGCTTCAGTCTGAGATGGCTTCTCGCTTGAACTTCGACCTCTCAACTCCTCCAGTCCGTTGGGGTCCCTGGTACTTCCCTTCAATTCTCTCCCCTTGTCAGCTTTTTTGTTAAGAAGATAGAAATTGCCAAACTGGGTATTCAGTAAAACCTTGAGTTTTCTTCGGTTCAGAAGTGGTTATTAACTTTTTTCAACTTGCTTTTGCTTTTGAAAACGAGAAAGTGAAAAAAATGCAGTCAGATACAAAAGTTTCCCAGTAACAAAATCACTGCTTTTGCTTCGTAGGATATAATCTTGTACGTAAAGTCAATATTTTTAAGTTGCTTGTTTTAATCAAATATGATTTTGCTTATCAACAGTCTTTAAGGAAGTAAATGGATTCTTAATTTCATTATTCCTTTTTTTTTTTTTTTTGCCTTTTCCTATGAAAATTTTAATGGTTATATGGTTGAAATCCTAGGGCGCTCAAAGGTTAAAATGCTTTATTATGTTGCCTTATTGTCGTATGTGATTTTTTTCTATGAGAATGAAAATTGCTATATTAGTTGAAATCTGAATGAGTTTGCAGGTTGTATTATAGAAGGGTGGAAGAAGGGAAGCAATATCCAGTGCTATGTAGGAGGCTGGCAAGCTTGAACGAGGAATTCATTTCGCATCAGTCTCCTGGTGCTGGATTTGATTTTACTTCTGGGAAGAGGATTGAGCAGAAGCTGCTTGATTACAATCAAGAAGCTGAGAGATTTGGAGGTAGTGCAGAAAATGGAAGATTACCCTCTTCTTTTATTTGCTTTGGAGACTGTGTTTGACATTACTTTCTCAATATGGTTAAAGGTTATGCTTATGAAGAATTATCGGAGATATCCCCGGACCATAAGTTTCTTGCGTACACCATGTATGATAAGGACAATGACTACTTCAAGTTATCTGTGAGAAATTTGAATTCTGGTGCATTATGCAGCAAGCCTTATGCAACTCGTGTTTCAAATTTGGCATGGGTCAAGGATGGGCAGGCATTGCTCTATGTCATTACCGATGAAAATAAGAGGCCATTTAGGTGGAAACTTTTATGGTTGTATTATCAACTCACTTATTATTCATTATTTTGTGGTTGCCAAATGAACTTAACAAAATCGAGTTGGAAATTTGATTTTGTTTTAGGATATACTGTAGCATGATTGGATCAACTGATGAAGATGTTTTGCTGTTGGAAGAACAAGATGAAAATGTCTATGTAAACATAAGGCACACAAAAGATTTTCGTTTCGTGACAGTTAATACATTTTCTCCTACATCTTCAAAGGTATCCGGAAAGGAAAATTGGCTTGCAGTTAGCTTAGTTTGTTGTAAATGATTATGCTCAAATGGTGTAACGATTTTTTTACCATATTTTAGGTCTTTCTGATAAATGCAGCTGATCCATATTCTGGCATGACATTGGTTTGGGAAAATGAAAGTATTGTTCACTGCATTCTTGAGCATCATCAAGGATACCTCTATTTATTCACAGATGCAGCCAAGGATGGACAAATAGTTGATAGTCATTATCTTCTTCGAAGCCCTGTTGATTCTTCATCCAATCCTAGAATTTGGGAGGTTTTTGAATTAAATATGACTTCCTTTATATCTTTTTTTCTTCCCGTGTTCCATAAATGGACTTTTTTTTTTTTTTCTTTTGCACTATGGTTGAATGAAATGTGCTCATACCTGTAGACATTTCTTTCTCTGTTTTAAGTTCTATCCGTGCTCGCTGTGTTATTTAAGTGATCCCATGTCTTATGGACTGCAGAATGTATTTATTGATGATCAAAACTTGGTCATAGAGGATGTTGATTTCTGCAACTCACACTTGGTTCTCATTACGAGGGAAGGTCGAAATTATGGACTCTGCAGTGTTGCTCTACCATTGCCTGGCGGGAAGGTAAGAAAAATTCAAGTTTTTTTTTTATGCTTATCACTCTCATACTTTGTCTCTCTTCCTTTAAACCCTTGCTTCCGTTTCTCTTTATGGGCATTCATACATCTACTCTCTTCCTGTCTTCTGTTTTATGGCAGCAAGCAGTTCATCTGAGAGAGCTTCAGCCTCATTTCCTTCCTCTTCCAAAGCATGTTTGCAAAATTTCTCCTGGGCCAAACTATGACTACCACTCCACAACTATGCGATTCACGATATCATCACCTGTGGTATGTGTATTACTACCATTGAACAGTATTTAGCTATTATGTAGAGCAGCTATTCCCTTATCATCCCTACTTACTAGTAATGTTGTGGAACTTTATTCATGGATCATGTTTAAGCATGGTTAGAAAACAAAGAAAGCTTAATGGAGCTAGAAATGTCTGTTGTCACTGATGAATATCGTCTCTGCTGTTAGTAATTTGGTTTTTTAATTTTAAATATAATCAAGCAGGTATCAACAGGGGTGAGTAAAATATGACATTTGGTAGCTCAAATGGCAGCATTTTCATTCACGATTCTAAGTAATGTTGTTAGTTATGTGTCTTTACTTTTCAGATATTGTTTATCCATGCTTATTTTTTTGGTTTTCTTACCATATATGTTAAAATTATTCAAATCTTCATCAATACTGATATTCTTTTATTATTATTATTATTAACAGATGCCTGATGCTGTGGTTGATTATAATTTATTAAATGGCAAGTGGAATATTGTTCAACAGCAAAATATGCTTCATGAAAGAACCCGGATTTTGTATGGTACAGCTTTATCTTCAGCCATTGCTGAGAAGACAACAAATGTGAAATTTTCTTCCATAAATGATGTCACATCTGAAGATAATAACTTGTGGAATGACCTCTCTGAATTTTATGCTTGTGAACATCACAATGTCTCTTCTTATGACGGGGTTATGGTTCCTTTAACTATTGTTTACTCACGCAAAAATAGAAAGGAGAACCAAAGCCCGGGATTGCTTCATGGGCATGGAGCTTATGGTGAGATACTTGATAAACGGTGGCGAAGTGAGTTGAAAAGCCTTCTAGATCGTGGTTGGGTTGTTGCTTATGCTGATGTAAGGTTTGTTTTTTCATTACAATTATAGTAGTTCTTTCTGGCTATCATTGCCTTCAGTTTTCCATATCATAGTTTGGTTTTATGCTACTTTATGAAATTGTTGGCCTTTTTTTTTTCTTTGAAAATTGCATGCATAACACTTAGTTTCTCGGTTTATCGATGGTATGTTTTGCAGAGGAGGTGGTGGTGGTGGTAAGAAGTGGCATCATGATGGCAGACGCACAAAGAAACAGAATTCAATTAGAGATTATATCTCTTGCGCAAAGTACCTCGTTGGAAAAGAGATTGTGCTAGAAAACAAGCTTGCTGGTTGGGGATATAGTGTCGGAGGACTCCTGGTTGCCTCAGCCATTAATTGCTGCCCGGAATTATTTCGTGCTGCAGTTTTGAAGGTATCACAAATCTCTCTTCTTGCTTTTGAGTTCATTTAATTATACTTGCTGCATAGTCGTGATTTGCTTGCGCTGACTATACTCATTTGCTTTCAGCATTCGTATTGGGAAAATCTATCTGCTATTATTGTTCCTTTTTCTTCCCCCCTGAAATCTTGAGGAAGGATGTATTTGAACAGAAAGTAATATTTGCCATTATTTGCCTTTAAGGATATGTCCTAGGTAATTTATAATGCCATATGGGTATAGGCTACCGGTTTTGTATTTTATAATTCTATGTAAACTTATTTAATCTTATTTATCCATTTCAGGTTCCATTGCTGGATGCAACCAACACTCTGCTGTATCCCGTTTTACCTCTCACGGCTGCCGATTATGAAGAGTTTGGGTACCCTGGGGATATCGATGATTTTCATGCCATAAGGAAAATTTCTCCCTATGACAATATTCAGAAAGATGCTCTCTATCCAACTGTATTAGTCTCCTCATCTTTCAACACGCGGTAAGTAGCCCTTCTTGTTAACTGTGCTTTGTTCAGTTGCCCGAACTTATGATTTTGGGGCATTGATCGACCAGGAAAATTCCTATCAGTTGAGGGGAAAAAATGCCATCTAGAGAAAAAGGGATCATGAACTTTACTGATATTTAAGGAACTTGTGAGTTTAGCCATGGATAATGAAATTCCAAATCGGTTGAATAGGATCGAATAGCAGCATATAGATCACTATGGACTTCGGAAATACATTACTTAACCAAGTCTATTTGTGTGTATATGGTGTAAAATAGCCACAAAGTTGTTCTTTCTGCATTTAAACAGAGATTAAAGGGGAAACACAAGACCAACAACCAGCACTGCATCAAGCCTTCTAGTTGTTGATATCTTTTTCCCTTGTAATTTAAGTAAGCATTAATGCATTTCTGTTTGACGTTTTTTTTTTTTTTTTCTTTTCAGATTTGGGGTATGGGAAGCAGCAAAATGGGTCGCTCGAGTTCGGGAACAAACTATTTATGACCCCAAAAGTCCCATACTACTTAATCTAATGACAGATATTGTAGAGGAAAATAGATATCTTCAGTGCAAAGAGTCAGCTTTGGAAACTGCATTCCTTTTAAAGGCAATGGATTCATAAGTTGGCTTTTAGCATTCCATCCTATGATTCTGCCATTATCTTCTGCAATGCATGGAAGCTACAAAGTTGGGGTAAGCATATGTATGTATATGTTTATGTGTGTGTGTGTGTGTGTGTGTGTATCTGCTGTGCTGTGGCCAAACTAGATAATCGCAATCCCAATCGTCCTTGCCTTTTCATACCTGATCCAGGGTTAAATGATTGGTCTTTGTCGATGGTTAGACTCGGATTTGGTTGCTTTGGGGTTGCATAAGATTTGGAATATGCTTTCTTTAGGTATGATCATGGCCTACTCATGTGGTTCATCATGCTAAAAGCAGCCATTGAAGGAAGACAGGTGAGAACTTTACATGATGCACGAATCCGAAATTCGATTTTCTGGCCATATGCTGCTTTCATTCGTTGAGATAACAACTTTAATTCTCTGTAACTAAACTATGAAAGAGTTTGAATATAGAAAGAGTTTGAACAATATTGATAGTTTTGATGATCGATTTGGGCCAAAAATTTTAACTCTAAAACTGAAGTTTAGATGGAATTTTTCATTGGATAGCCTGGCAGTATACCACTGTATAAAGAACATAAAAAAGAATGGTGGTTGTAAACTTGTTAGTTCTGTCTTGAACTTGAAAGATTAAATCAATACACTCGAATTTAAATTCAATCAAACTTGATTTAATGAGAAAAAGTTAACAATTTGAAAGTGATCAACTTGAACTGAAAATGTTTTAAACTTGAAGTGCTTCGAACTCAAAATATTTGAATGTTTTAAATTTGAAATGTTTCGAACTTGAAATGATTTGAACGATTAATTTAAAATTATTCAACCTAGAATGATCAAATATAATAAATTTAAGTGTTAAACCTAAATGATTAAAAAATTATTAACTTGAGTGTTAAATTTGATTAATTCGAACTCGAAATGATATGAAACCAAAATGATAAAATCTAAAATAATTCAAACTTAAAATGATATGAATCTGAAAATGGTTCAACTTAAATTAACTTGAACTTAAACAAATTTAGTCCTCCCAATTGGCTTGACTGGTCTAGGAAGATATAATGCATTTGCTCGTTAGCCCTGTAGACTTTTAAACCATGTCAGGCTCATCCCTCATTTTTAACTTGTTACTGCTTGTGTCACGTACATGACATAATATCCATATTCGATTGATTTATTCAATTTTTAAAATTTTAAAATTGAACCGATTAAATATTAATCCAGCAACGGGGGTTTAGATAATAAAAGAATGCAACTTTACATATATAAATGGAAAACTTGATATGAAATATATGAACTACAAATGTTGGTAGGAGCATCGTTCACCATACCAGACTAGGAACCATTGTTTGCTAATCTTTCAAGCATATTGTTTTGCTATCTCTAATAGACAAGAGCAAACTTCTTGCGGCTTTGATAACATTGCCATATGATCAGCACCTTCGATTCCATCACCTCGTTCACGGCTGGTTTTCGATCATCCACCATTGGAATTCTGGCGGTATTGCTCGATCCGCCTTGCACACGATATAGACTCGCGGAATGGATTCATAGCCTTGGTCGGAGAACTTGGTTGTCTTGGACAAATCTGGTAGCAATGCCGATCCTGGTCTCATCAATGTCTTGGCTAGTTCAAACTCCTCCAAAGCAAAGGAATTTTCGGTTTTTCTTTTTTTTTTCAAATCATAGTTTATAAATTGTAACTGGATTTAAAAAACAATAGAAACGTGATTTTACAGTTGCTATTTTTCAAACGGATAAAACTAAAACTAATAATGGATTGGATTAGGTCGGTTTTGAAAACAATTACAGTTAATATACAGTATTTTGGTCTTTTAAAAATCAAATTGAATATCATATATACCGAACCAATTCGGTGAGTCAATTTTTTTAAATTTTTTAAAAAATGTTTCCCCATAGTATTTTTAAAATATTTTCATTAATTTAAGAATAAAATCTTTATTTTATATTACAAAAAATTAAAAATAGAATCAGATTCAACTTAAATAATTACAGTTTTGTAACTTATGAATAGAAAATAAAAAATATTTAATTATTACTTGAAACCAAAAATCGAATTAAATTTAATAAAAACTAAACTAAAAACCGTAATTTGTATCAATTTTCGATTTTCTTAGTTTTTTTTTTTTTTTCTCATCCCCGAGCAAGGCAACCACATTAGCTATATAGAGACAATCGAAGGAGAGAATAAAATGGTTACTTGAGCAGGGCATTGCTGATATAAGAAAAAGGATGACATCATCTGAGGCCCCGACGTCACTGTTATGAGGGGTTGTTCGTGTCCCACCGTAGGGTGAAAATGGAGAGTCCAACCACTGGTCAGCTGGGATGCTCCAAAAGAGCTGCTGCAAAGAGAGAAAACTAGAAAAGCAATTTTACAAACATTTCAGCCACATAAGCAACCACCTCAGAAGGAAGCAAAACTCACTCCAATCCTTTGTTTCAACCTCAATCTCAGGCCAGAATTTTTACCAAAAGTGTGAAGTTACATCATGCAAGTGACTAATGTTAACATGGTTATATTACTCGAATTCAAGTACAAGTATCGAACCCATCATTGCCAATACTGCATACACCCCTCTAACAAGCACTTGCCCCAAGTGCGGAACTTGGTGCTAGTCATGGAATGTTGAAATATCTTGGATTGACTTCTTCTTCATGTTGATGCCAGAAGCTGCTAGGTCGATTGTTTGTGACCCTGTGACCGGCAGACTGGAGCTGGGTTTTGAATACCAACGCCAAGCTCCTTTCCACATCCCATGCACCCGCATGTAAGTGCTTTTCCCTTATGTCCTCGGCCATGTATGTGTGTCTTTTTTTTTTTATGTTTAATTTTTTAAAATTTTTTATCTATTTCGAGAATTCTTAAATATTTATATTCTCGTACTTATATCTGCATATAAATCAAATATAAATATTAAATTTAAATACTTAAAAAGAATCAAAACAACATAATTTGTGAGAATTTAAGAGAAAGAAAATTGTTCTTGTTTGTGCAGTACAATATGATGATGATATATCAGCGCACAACTGATGTTTCTAATGGAATACTAACTTCCTAGAAAATGGTAGTAAGTACTAACCAATTTGACTGCTTATACTTCTACTTCAGCTTTACCTACAGTTAAGCCTATGTTCATCCTTATGCTTAATTTTTAGCTAGATAAATTTCAGCTCATTAGCTCTCATGGCTTCTTTCAATATCATGGTAGTTTGAATTCTCCTTTGTTATTGATTTGGGTTTTTACTTTGTAATATATCTTAAGGTTGGGGAAAAAAAACTCGAAAATCGATTTAAATTATAGTGTTTGGTATTGTAATCATTAAATATATTTAATTCAACTCATAAATTAAAAAAATTATAGTTATTCGAATCAAATTTTATTTTTTTATATAATTTTAAATTTTTAATATTTAAGTTTTACGGTATAAAAATAAATATTTTACTTCTAAATTAGTAAAAAACTTAAAAGTAGTATAAAATATATTTTTTAAATTCTAAATATATTGATAAATGAAACTGATTCGAACTGCTGAAATTCGATTTGAATATATAGTTTCGATTTAATTTTTATTCTATTTTTAAAAATTTTAAATATTACACATTAAATATAATTTTTTTCAAAATCAAATTGAATACTTTTAAATACAACATGCTTTTGTTTAGGGGGAAAAAAAAGGTTAAAATTAAAACCCACCATTTTCCCAATTTGTTGTTTTCATTAATCAGTACAGGTGTGGGCTCATGCTTGTACCGCCATAACCCATGTACTAACATAACCCACCAGTTGGGGCTTGGGCTTGGGCCAGCACCAGACTCATCTATGTCATAGCTATGTGCCAGTCCTTGCCAACATATATAGTATTTGGTAATGAGTAAAAATCATTGCAATAAATATATTTAAAAATAATTTATTTAAGTGAATAAAGTCATTGTGTATTACTTTTTAATAATAAAGATATACACAATCACCTAACAACTATTGAGCAAAAAAAAAAAATTCAACATGACAATTTGATATTTCATAACGATTTTTAATTGTTATAAAACCATTGTTTTCTTATAATGGTTTTGGTTCTTTCATTTAGGGTCGGAGGTTGTTATTCGAAGATTTACAGATAAATGATTTATTAACGTATTAAAAAAGGTTAAAAAGTACAACGTTTTAAGAAAAAAAATTTAAAAAAATTTATCTATGTCGTCTGAATTTTAAACTTTTTGTTTTTCTTAAAGTAATTAATCCAACACATAATTCATACTTGAATACAAAGATATAAACTTTCAAATATATATATATATACATATAAAAAACTTGTAAATTAAATATATTTAAGTCGAATATATATTCTTATCGGATATTTATCACGGTCATCGATATTCAAGTACAAAAAACATTAAAAAAAAAAAGCAAACAGTTATATTTTTTAAGCATATTTATTAGCTATTTCCAGAAGAGAATCACAAACTTGTTGCGTGTTGGAGATCATAAGCATATGATCGGCGCTGTCAATCTCCAAAACATCTTTAGGCGGATTGTTTTGAATCATCCAGCGTTGGAATTCCTCTACTATTAAGTTGTCCTCTTTGCAAACAATATAAACTCGCGTCACGGTTCCAAACCTTTCACTCGAGAAATTCTTCGCCTTGGCCAGATTTTCCACAAACGTTGATCCCGGCCTGATCAAAACCTTTGCAAGTTCCAAGTCCTTCATTAAAAAAAAAAAAAAAACACAACACAACCATTTATGTCATGTAAATCTATGTCAATTCAACTAAAATGGAGAAAAACCAGATCTAAATTCATTTTTCTTAAAATATTTGTGAATAGATACCGTATTTCATACATTTTTGGATATGGGTCCTATAGATATGATTCTAAAAAACCTTCAAATATGTAAACAAAAATAAAAAATAAAAAAATTAAATATACTCATATTAAATGCATATCCGTATCTAATAGTTACACTAGAACTCAGAGTAACACAGTTGCATATATTAGTTTTGAAGGTTTTCATTTGGAGGAACTGAACCCGAACCTCAACAGGTGATCGGTCATAGAGCTTGGACGACAAGAATTTGGGTCCCATGTTCATTATTGTGAAAGGATCTTCGGTGCTGCCAATGTTTACAAGCTGAGCATCCTGCAATAGTTCTGCCGTGACCCCTCCCATAAACTTTTATACAGAACAAAATACCACAGTTCGTATATATCAGAATTAGCATTAACGATCAGTTAAAAACAATATTATATATAGAACCTACTGATAAGGTATTGCATTGAAATTAAAGAGCCCGCAATAATAATAAACGTAATAAAATCGAAAACTCGTCAATTTAAATCTAAGTTGCTTTCACTTTTTAGTTTTTTTTTAAGTGTTATACTTAACATATTTTAAGGATATAATATCCTAAAACCTTTCAAATACATAAAAAAAATTAAAAAAAATTAAATAATCTCATATTAAATATGTTTTGAATACATATTCGTATTTAAATTTCGTATTCAAATTTGAGAAATGTAGTTTTAAATTAGTACCTTATCTAGAACATATGATGGCTGGTGCATGGCATCTGGCATGAAAGCTGCCAAGAAAACGCCAACTGAAATCATGTGGGGGAACTCATTCATGGCAAGAGCTAAATTCATGCCTCCAAGGCTGTGCCCCACGACAATAACTTTTTCGTCAGGATTAAGAGAGGCCAAAAACTCTAACAGTGGTTTCGTGTACTCACGGAACGTTTGAACATCCTGGATTGCCTTCATGTTGATGCCTGATGCCGTGAGGTCGAGTACCGTGACCCCGTGACCGGCGGACTCAAGGAGAGGTTTGAGCTTGAACCAGCACCAAGCTCCATGGCAGATCCCATGAACCAGAACGAAATGCTTCGGGTTCTTCTTGTTCTCCGCCATTATAATAATATTTGTTGGAGCTTCAAAGCCTCCAACTGACTTGTAAAATTAGTACTGTCTCGATGAATGCTGAACACTTTGGTGTTTGATCTGAGCCAGAAATTTTGCCGAACAAATTATTATTTAGCTACCGATTATTTGAACCAAACTCATCAGTTGTTCTAGAAGTTCCTCGCTGGGAAGCTGCCAAAACTAATAAGGTTAAAATTGTAAACGAAAAGATAAGACATCCCAGAAATTGCCATTTGTCACTAAAAGATTTTTGCCAAGTGGAAGTTCCTGTAAATGGCACGCTACTCTTTGACCCTTTCGAATTTCATTTTATATTTAATTTTTAAAAATAATATAATAAATATATATAATTCATTTAAATATAATTAATAC
>JAQSVH010000003.1:3166992-3183474 GCA_029448705.1 Adansonia digitata
CCACAGTTTAAAGTTAAAACAGTAAGCTTTGAATCACTGGGCCTTACCAAAATTGACCAAGACCACATCGGCAAACACGTTGAGTTTTCATTTTACCATTTGGCCACGCTCTAAGCCTCGTTAGACTTATCAAAGGGTAGGCTGGTTTACATTGATTAGATTTTAGATAAAATTTAATGTGAATTATTATTTAATAAAAATAATAATTTTATTTAAATTTAATTATAAAAATATATAAATATTAATATAAAATAATATTTTAATAATATAATTAATTTTGAAATATATTTTTATTAGTTTAGATTAGAAATAATACGAGTTTAAATAAAAAATTTAAAATTTTTGAATCTTAATCTAACTTGATTCATGATTAAATTTAAACTTCATTAGGTAATAATTAAGTACTCTTTTTATATGAAAGAAGTCATTAGAATAAAAAAAATTATAAATTTTAAAATTTAAACTCTAATTTATTAAATATTATTTATTAAAAATTATTATATAAATTAATTAAATTAAACTTAAATTTACTAATAATTAGATATTAGCTTAGATTAAATCCTATTCGTTAAAGCTTTAAATATATATATATTTTTTGTAATTGGGTCCGCAAAGACCTTTTAACTTAGCTTCTCAAAATTTAACTGGGAGGTATTTGTGTCAGGTTTTCTACCGTCGGATAGAATTCAACGGCTGGGATCTCTGATAGGAGAACCTCCACAGGTTAATTAGAAATCAAAGAAAAACAAGGTAAAAAGAAAAACAAAAGACTAGAGATGGGATCGCTTTCAAACATCCTATTCAACTCTGAGCTAATTGCAATCACGTGAACAAAGGAATCCCACATACTATCCTCTTATTCTTCCACTTTCTCTTTCAGTTTTGATTGCATCATAAAAGAACTCCTAATGACACTCTCAAAAAACACATTAATTTGATTTCTAGGCAAAACCCATCTTCTCAAAACTCTAGGTTTTTAGCAGACATTAAGAAACCCTCCCCCACCCACCCCCCCAAAAAAAATGGAACCACCCTCAACACAATCCATTGAGACTTCCACTAATAATTTCCAGGTTGAAGCTGATGAACGAGACAAAGTTGTTGATGAATGGTATGTTATGTTTCCCTTTTTCCCTTATTTTTCAAAGGATTAATTTGTTATAGTTTTTGTTTAACTCTCTCTCTCTCTCTTTCTCTCTTGTTTGGGTGTTTGCAGTTGTTCTTGCTGCTATGACTGCACAGAGAGCATCTTTAATTTCTTATGCTGTTACAACCTTTGTTAGAAATAATTGAACTAAAAGAAGAAAAAAAAGGTATTGGATATTCCTTCAGAAGAAAGGATCTAAAAAGAAAAACTTTGTTATAACGTTTCTTTTTGTTTCCTACAGCCTTTTAGATTCCTTTCAATTTTCTCCTTTTTATGTGCAAAAGAAAAAAGGTATGATTTGAAAGGAGTATCTAGGAATATCTAAAACTTTGGTTTGATTGTTTCTTTCACTACTTTTAAAACCAAATCCAATGGTTTTTTTCGAATCTGGGTTGATGAAGATGATTCTTCACTCTCTGAGAATTCAATCAAACTTGTGGATTGTCTAGCCAATTTGCCAAAGTATTCAACTTGGAAATCAACAGGTTTTTAAAAAGCTGACTGGGAAAATTACTTTGTTTCTTCTTTGTTAGGGTTAAGAGACTTTGATCATCTTTTTAGTCTTTGTCCTATGCAATACAAAGGCCCAGACTTTCGCATCTAATACAAAATATTAAAGAAGAAATGATTATCAAAATTCGAATTATAATTGAATGACAGTTATTTTAAGAACTTTCATTTAATAAAAAAAATAATTATTATTTTAATTTTTTTTTTTAAATGATAGTGAACTGTCTAATTAATAGGGGGAGGGATCATTTATGTGAATTATCACCAAGAAGTAGCTCGTGAAAATGAAGCAAAGATGGGTAATTAATTCCTTTTGGCAAGTGGAAATGTTAAGATGCAACAAAATTCGTAAAGCCACTTTCTCCTTGAATGTGGCGGATGAAGGATAAGTTGTACCAAACTAGTTAATTTGGAGTGTTCGGTAGATATAGATATATACTCGATACGATTTTATTTAATATTTTAATTATATATATATTTAAAAAATTATATTTATATATAAAATTATTAAATATATCAAATATAAATATTAAAAAAAATAAAAAATCTGAATATCATAATTAGCTTTTTTATGTATTTTTTCTCTTATAATGGTCAACCAAGTCCTCTTCTCCCACTTGCCTTTAATAACTTCCGCCTGCCTCACTTGCCTCGTCGTTGTAGGCATTTTCGTCCAATTTTTTAAAAATATTTATATTTAAACTTATTTAAATATGAACATCTTATAAATATATAAAAAATTTAAATATTTTTAAATATATTTATCTTATATTTGATATTTATTTTTGAGTTCGAATAGTTTTCTACTTGCACCTAACAATATTTTATCCATTGCTAGTTGCATGGCGCTAGCTGATATGCAACTTGTCCATTGGCCGACCTGTTTTCACCAGTCCATTGAAACTGTCTGAAAGTGTATCTTCCACTACTACTAAATTGTCCATTTACTTTAAGTGCGTATCGGTCGAGCAATACCGATAATTATGGTTTATATATGGGAAAAAAAAACTATTGTTGCCTATGACTTAAGTATCTTCCCATGCCTTTGAATTTTTTGCACCCCAATTTTTCTTCACATGTAGACACTTAAATTCAAACTCGAGAGTATAATTTACAGTCCGCCATTGAATCTGTCCTAGAAGTTGATCAAGTATTTGCAATAACATGATCTCCATTTTGCTTATTTGTGTAGCTCTTGATAATTTTAAAAATGGTACGAAAACACAAATGAACACAAAAATAATATAATAAACATGACTCGATATGTTGAAACATAATTAATACATTTAATACACGTAATATATTTGTGTTTAAAATTTTAAAATTTTTAATTATTTCATTATGTTTATATTTACACAATTAATACATAAAAGAATAAAATAAGAGACATCACCGTATACGAATTGCTAGATCTATCTAGGCCCACTACTGACCTACAACACTAGTCGGTATTTTCAAGAGTAAAATTCATGTAAATCTTGAAATGTTGATTTTAAGAGTAAAATTCATTTGTAATCCATAACCTTTTAATAAGGTTTCATTTTCATTCATTATTTTTAAAAATAGTATTTATTATCAGTAATCTTTATTAATATTTTATTTTCATCCATGACTTTTAAAAACTATATTTTATTTACCTATAACTTTTAAAAATTATATTTAATATTCATAACCTTTCAAAAAATGTTATCAGTTATCTACTTTTAGTCAAAAGTAAATATATATATATATATATATATATCCATTTAGTGACATGACAAAAGTCCATAAACTAACTTTTATTAGCTTTATGTATATCAGTTATTTTTTTATTTTAAAATTATATAGTACGTATATACTTCACATTTAATGCACTTAATTTTGTTGAAATAAAACTTATTTTTTAAATACTTTATTGAACTTTAATTACCAGATTTTCCAAGTTAATATTTACAATCAATTTTTTCAAATTATTAAAAAAAGACGTATTTATTTTTTATTTTTCTCCAAATCTCTTCATTTTTTCAAATAAATATGAATTTTAATCCCAAATATATGTTATATACGTTATATACATCGTAAAAATATTTTTTATTTTTAAAAAAATATTTTTAAAAATATTTTTTTCAAAAATTATATGATTTGATGCTTTTAAAATTGATTGTTGCATTCAATTTTTGAAGTTTGTAAATTATTAATATCTTTTTTTTTTAAATTTTTTTAACTAAAAATAACTTTTATTTGAACAAATAAATGGGTTATTTTTTTCCAAAACAAATAATTGACATATATACATATATATGACATATATGTTCATTCTCATGGTTATCGAATTTGTCAACTTGGATGCTTTTCCCCTTTCAAGAAGAAAAGCCCAAAAAAAAAAAAAAGTGGTTTGGTCAATTTGATTGCATTACACCAATTTTCTGCTCTATTATAGCCTCATACTTGTGGCTTTTGGATAAAACTGTCACACTACGAAAAAAATATTAAACAAAATGATCCAAACAACAATATATATATATATATATATACAATTTTCAAAGGTAGCTTTTTTGCGGAACTGAATTGATAGTACTTTTATAAGTGAAAAAAAAAAAACAAGAAAAAAGAATAACAAAATGGAACCATTGACAAAGCCTTGGAGGTTTTGTAATCTTTTGTTTTCTTTCCGTCTTTTAAAAAAAAAAAAAAAATTTCTCTTTGAACTGTCCATTTATAATACCCCACATTTGTCTTTTGTCATAAACGTTTGGCGATTACCATTCCTTTGATTCTCAAATTATATAAAACTACCTTTTCTTTTCTTTCTTCAAGTGAAGTCGAAATGCAACTTAGAACTTATTTTCTTTTAGGTGGAGGATTTGTTGCATCCTCCAATTACATATTAATTTCTAAGCTTTGATTCAAATTAAATCTGTGTAAATAAAATGTTGTCAATCTTTTGAAACTCAAATACCAGTTTGAGCTAAAAACTTAGGTCTTTTACGCCTTGTAATTGTGATCCAAACTATAAACTCGTAATTTAATTATACTAATAAAGAATATCATTTTACACATTTAATTCATTTCTATACATTTAATTACAGTAATAGAGAAAATCACGTATATAATTTTTTTTATAACCTAACGGCGAAATATTTTAATTTTACAAATAGATAAAACAATCTCACATGTTCCATTTACTTTTTTTAATTAATTCTTTTTTTAATTTTTAAACTATTTAATAGGTGCGTTAAATTACTTTAAATACTAAATTCATCTACAGTTATATTCATGTAATTCGAATTTAATTTATGATTTCTAACATCGATGTGACGGATACCAACACGATAATATTAAACATGATATGACAAAAGAAAAAATAAAAAAAAATAAATATAACATGAAAACATAAATATTTCGATATATACATATAATACAAATTATTAACTAATTATAATATAAATACATATATAAATATAAAATAACTTAAATCTAATTATAACATGATAAAATATACGAATTACTAAGTCTACTTCAAAATATTTTTCAGATTTAATGCTGATAATGCACATTTGCTAACTCTTTGATTAGAAGAAACTTAGTAAAGCTCTTCATCTTTTCCTGTTTTCTCTCTACATTTTGATTATAATTTTCTAAATATCATGAACTTTTGACCTAGGCCCTCGGACATATGAAATAATACTATACCAGGTGCCTTCGGTAATTTACAATGGGTCCTATGAACGAGTGTCAAGAATTACTGGTTAGAGATCATTAAATTTGAGGCAGAAAACCAGAGTGAACTCGGAGGAATGAAGAATCCAGACTGAAAATAACAATAAAATAACAGGCAAAGATGACCATGCATGAGTATGTGTGTATGCATGCATGCATGGCACATGCAGACAAGTATTAAGTGCATTAGACCTTTTAAAGTTTTTAACAGGAAAGAAAAAGAACTTCGGTGATGGGAGACCTGTAAAAGTTATTTAGAAATTTATCATTACCCATCTTGATAGAAATAACTTACAGATCTTGGTTGAGATTTCTTCATGAGCGTTTGTGGACCCCTTAAAAAGAAACTATCAGAACCACAGTTATTTTCTGTGGGGCTGGAATTCATAGCAACATCCCTCGAATTACCCATCAAATGGAGTCCAGAAAAATGGTCACCCCAAATATCATAAGTATATTCATCTCCCGGTCTACCCTCCCTTTCTTCTTTTATGCTTTTCTTGTCAGAGAGTTTGGACCCGGGAGCTCGAGCACAAGGAGCAATAACAGATATTGAAGACAAAGGATAAGAGGAGCTCAGCATACTGGGGGTAGTGCTACTAGCAGAAGGAAAAGTAGCAGAGTGCAAGAGGAAAGGTTTTGAAACAATTTTTCTTGTTATTTTAGACTGCTCTTGCATCGAGGAATACCAGTTGTTGCTACCATGTTCCATGGAAACCTTAGGTCCCAACACATCTGCTTCGGAAATAGGTACAGGAACCTTTCCCTTCTCACAGATTTGGTCAGCCAATTGTGTGAAAGGATTTCTAGCCTCAACAGATTGCTCAGTATCAGGAGAGAGTGACCATGTGCCACTAGACGTTACAGATGCTATAGGGGACAGAGGGGATGATGGTGTAGAATTTCCACTTCGACTACTTGAAACTTCAATCAATTCTTTAAATCCACCTTTTCTTTTCCTTCGCCTTCTTCCCTTTTCTTTCCCAGTCCGGATAGTGAGATTACCAGTTTGAAGTGCTTTCTTTGCATCAGGATTTTCAGCCATCGCACATTCTGAGGGCAAAGATGGCAATGAAGTTGCCCTTTCAGGATCTAAGAAACCGTTAATTTCCCTGTCATTTTCAAAAGTTAGTTTTGCATTTTGATCAGTTAAACCCTGTTCCTTGGCCCTAACATGACCATTTGGGTATCTACCATTAGATGTGTCCTTCAAAGATCTAGCATCCTCAACCGAACCTAACAAACCGTCCATTTCAGCTGACGACATAGGAAACTTACTCTTTCTCTGATTACGATGGACACAAGGAGATTTTCCTTCGGTCCTGATTGTAGCAATCGTATTCTTCTCACTCTTGCAGAAGTAATGATGGAAGCCAAAGACCATTGCTTGGTGAAAAATGAAACAGAATATGAGAAACAATAAAGAAGCAGAAATAAGAATTGCAATAGAGAGTTTCTTTAGCCGCATCCAGAACGCTGATTTCCTACAAAGATTAAGCATATAAACAGGGAGAGTTGCCTTCATGGGTATGACATGAATGCCTGTTGCTAAAGCCAGCTCAAGGTCTCTATGTACCATAGCTGCTGAAAAATCTGGCTGGTATGATATAAGCAGCTTTGTCGACTCTCCAGGTTCAAGAAAGAAACCTTTACAACTATGAACCATGAAACCATCAAGTACACACTCTGTCCCAGAAACCTCAATACTTCTTACCTCAAGTGGCAAGTCTCCCGTATTCTTGGCATACAGCTCTTTTGAAAATGGCAGAGAACAGGCCCGAGCAGTCTCTTCCATGCAAAAAAACATTTGTGGAGGAGAGATGTTTAGAGAAGCTGGCAAGTTAAGTTTAAATTCTACACTCCGGATAGGCTCTGAACCCTCAAGCAGAACTAGAGAAACTAAACCTCCAAATCCCCTCAAAGATAACCACTCAACGCCAGAAAGATTGTTCCTTATCAGTGCTGAACTTCTCCACCCACAACGATTTGAAGGGTGAAATAATATTGGCCCAAAAGATGCTCTACCATACGGATGAATGTAGGCCTCTCTCTGTGCACTTTCTCCTATGGAGAACCCAAATTTCATTGGCATAGTAGATGAATTGTGAGCCAAGCTACCAAAAGAGGGCTTCATTAAAACATCCTGGCTCCTACATTCATCAACAATTTCTCCTGAGTTAAGAATGAGCTGCATTACAACAGGCTGCTTGCTAGGATTTTTCACAGTGATCCACTTGGAGCAGTTACTTCCAACTTGAACCATTGGAAACAGTACCTCGTGATCATCAAGCACTGACATGCCAGCTGCGGTACCTTGAGATTTCCAGTTTCCAAGTACCAATTCATCCGCATCTGCTGTCTGCAACACCTACATATAGTCACATGACCTTCTTAGCTACACTGAATATAGATCTTGTATGTATATTAAATACTTTGAAGGCTGAAAAGCTAAATGCTGATATCATTAGAAGCAATTAAGATTGTATCTGTGTATGAATATGAACACAGAAAGGGAGAAAAACAAAAGAAGTTGTGATAGCGTGTGGTATTTGCATACATGACAATAAACATATGCAAACAAGAAAGTATTCCAATGATCCAAGGAAGAAGGAGCAATCCACATTTAATGGGTATGTAAGAATATGATTATCTTATTTGTATTCCTAACCAAGGAGCAATCCTCATGGAACTTTACAACGTTAAAGGTTCAATAATGTATGCAAGACAGGTAAGAGTTTAAGTGAATAAAAGAGGAATGAAGCATCGATCCAGAACAATAAACATATACAAAAAAGAAACAATTTCGATGGTCCAAATTGTCATTGGCACTAAAACAAGCAAACCTTCGCCCATGATGCCAGTTGCATGCCATCACTTAAGGATCCTGTCCTTGTGTTGTCAGATTTAACCTTTTCAGACTGATGCTCATAAGCCGTGGGCAAATTTTTCTGGTGTTCCACACAAATATGGATTACATCCTCACAAGAAACTTCAATCTGGGGGCTAATAGATTCATTTGTCATTATAAGTAATTTACAATTGCTGATCATGTTGGATAATACAGAAGCAGAATCATGAATTTCAACTGGCAGTTCAGCGCAAGCAATCACAGCAACCTGGGTAACAGCACCAGGGAAGAGCAGCAACCCTTCCATGTACTTGATATAGAAAACCTTGGCATCTGCAACTTCACTAATCTTGACAACAGTCAGCACATAAGGAGCGACATTTTTTAAAGAGATGGCCACAAAAACAGTTTCACTGCCATCATATGGCACCAAAGCATCAAGAGAAACTGAAAGAGAACTTTCGTGTTCATCATACGATGTTTTTCTATCCAAATCAACTTCAAGAGGAACCATAACTACATCAGAAGAGTCTTGCGAAGATCTCCTCAACTGCATGCAGAAAGCACCAAAAATTGTTCCATTCGATTCAGAGGATAAATCTATCTCCATGATGGTCTCACTGTTTTGAGGATTAATCTCCCACTTCCTGTTTGGCCTCATAGCCATAAGTGGAAAACCAAATTTACCACTGCTCATGACCAACCAATCCTCAGCACCAAGTAAGCTTTGCCCATTATAGCCCTGGAAGTTTTCTATCCTACAAACCGCTTGAGTATGATGGGCAGAGTTTCCTAAAGAAACTGATATCCATGAAGTTATTTCCTCCACATAAAGGGTTTCATCAAAAGGATTGGACAAAGACAAGTTCTTACTCCACTGCCCACTAGAAGGAATATCCAGGCCTACAAATGGCTGAATCTCGTATGGAGACTCAACAGCAAACCCCTTAGCCTGAACCAGGAAACCACCAGAGCTTGTCTGCAAGATAAAGTGAGCTGATGACAAGCCCATCCATCTAGGTAAAAAAACAAAACATATTGAAGCTACTTCACCAGGCCCAAGCAAAACCTCACTAAAATTGCAGGGATAGAACTGTATATTGGTACTGAAAGGTTCATAGATGCGTAAAATGCTGTTGTTGCATGTATTTGCTACCGTCAAGTAAGCCACTGAAGGTAAAAATAAATATTTGTGTCCCCAATCCATTATAGGAGGACTTATCTCTATGTCAGGCGAAAATAAACCATCAAAAGAACCTAATTTGTTCACCTCTCTGTTTTCTTTCATCCTAACATTTGTACTCTTCTGACTTAGTAAAGGTCCTCTACATGAAGAAATATCGTTTTGATTAACACCATCAGCAAGAATTGACAAAAACTCATGGATACCAGCTCTTGAATATAAAGAACACGAAACCATCCTACCATTTAATAATTTAAATATACTATGGTTAGATGACCAACTTTTGTTCTTTGCCTGCCTGCTAAGGTTACTTGGTTCTACATAAGATGAATCACTATCAGACCGACTACTAGAAACTTCTAAACCACCTGCTTCAAGCATACGCTCTTCAGTCAAAAACCCAGGCAGTGTTGAAGGAAAACAGAACGAATGAGAATCGGTGCAGACACTCTCAACACTTATACGGTTTATTGAAGTTCCTGTATCATAGCCAGAATGTGTATCACCAATAATAGTTTCTTGAAAACCAACATGATGATTATCTTCATAGTACTCACACCCCTCATATTCCTCTGTTTTCGGCATCCCATTTACAGCACATGGTTCACATGTAGTTAAGCAAAAAAGGGTACATGACAGAACCAAGAAAAAATGGAATGCTTTAACCGGTTGAAACATTTCCCTGAAAAACAAATCACCAACTAAAATGCTTGGTTAAAAAAACAAAAAAAAACAAAAAACAGTTAATAAACTATTAACAAATAAACACAAGAAACTAAGCTGCAACAAAATCAAAAAGCTCCACTTTTACTCTTCAACAGAAAAATAGTGGAAAAACGAATAACAGCCTCAATTTTCTTCATTTTCTGAACATTTTCTCAAAGAGCCAGATATTACAATGAAGAAAAGAAAAACACAGCCATCTTTTAAACCAGAACAGATATTAATAAATTAATTATTGACTAACAAAAGAATGGAAAGGGGCGCGGATGGGCCAGTTTTCATTCATTTTAAACTATTTCTTTAACATTGATTTCTGCTGAAGAAGCCAAAAAAGACTAAAAACAATCTAATAAACAAAGAGTACGCCGGCACAGAAATATTTCTAACTTATAAACTTACTAGTCTACACCTAATACTTAAACAATTAAGAAAGAAGACCGTAATAAAGCATTTTCATTAGCAAATTTTATTCTGATTAGCTTATTACAACTTTTGAAAAGTTAGTAAAACGAAATTTTTTTGGAAAGAAATTGAATGTTTCTCCATTAAAAGAAAGATTTTAATACTGTTTAAAGCAGCTTAAAACAAAGTTTTGATCACCTTAATGACCACGTTTCAGTTAACACAATAAGAAAAAAAATCATCCGCTAATGGCAACCAAATAAGCAATCGGAAGATTAAAAAGTATTTTTTTTAACGGAAAAAGGATATAGTAATCGAAGTTCTTAAAGAAGAAACCAATATAACAGACAAGAGAAGTGGAATCGGATGTGGTTGGAAAGATAGAAAGCGCGAGAAAATAAGAAAGGAAAGTGTGAGAAAGTGATTAAAAAAGAGTTACCGGAGAGAGTTGAACATGGAGAGCTGTTTTCGAGCTTGGATGATCGTTAGGGCTTTGGACTCCATTTTCCAGCAAAGAAGAAAACCATCTGAAGTTTTTTTTTCGGGGGGTAGGGGGGGAATTTTAAGGAATTTGTTTTCATGAATTTTGAGGCCAACCAAAAGTATAAAAGCTTAGAACAGAAGCTTACCGGGGAAAAGTGAGAGAAGACACCAAATTACTAGATTGTCCATCGTAATCAAGTCTCCAAAACGTCACCGTTCAGCTGATTCAAATTACTGATGCTGACAGTAACAGAAGCAATAGGCAATGATAAAAATAATACGAATATAAAATAAATATATAAATATATTAAATTTTATATAATATAAAGTATTAATTTATAAAAATTAAATGAATATATAATTTTAAATATAATTAAGTCTGTCATGAGTCAAGCAAGCTTGCAAGCTTATTTTTTAAAAAAATTTATTTTATATTTATAATTAGATTTAAATAAAAATAATTTTTATTAAATAAGTAATAATTTAAGTTAGGTTGGACTTGTTTAAATTGAAATTTTTTTATCTAATCTCGATCCAAATCAATTCAAATTTATATTTAAAAAATAATCAAATTTTTAAATAAATCTAAACATAATTATAATATAAAAAATAATTTAAATATAATACTAATAAGGAAGGCTTATGGGTGAAATTGGAATATGATGATAACGCAGTCCAACGAAAGTTTCATGGGGGAATTCCAAGACTTTAGGTTTTGAAAAATGAAAATATATAAATAATAATTAATGGGGCCGACCATGACAGTCCACTTATGCACATTAAATGGAGAAATTAAGTTTTTAGTGGTACAATTGTCTATTTTACCCTTGCTGCAAGTTTTCCTTACCACGAAGAGCGGGTCGCCAGCTGGGAGCTCATTGGAGTTGTTGAACAGTGCGCGAAACCCTTTAGACTCGTCGGGGCGCGAGCCTGGCCGGCACCGCAGGGGGCTCGCCATTCAAGGTCTTCGTCGCGGTCATGGTCATTGTTGTCCTTGTCCTGTCGGGAGCCAGTGAGGGTAATTTGGGAATTCGGACAAAGGTAGGGTCATTTGGTGAAAATAGACAATTTATATGGTTCCTTTACGGCTAAGAAAAACAGAACCGTACTGTTTCAAATATGATGGTAATAATTTTTAGTATGTTAGGATTCGGATTACCCATATATATATATATATTGAGGATATTAATGCACAAATTATATGTGATTTTCTCCTAATGTAATTATTTATGTAAATAAATAATTTGTTTTAAAAGTTTTTAAAATAAAATTTATTTGTTATTAGATTATTTAAAGGTTAAAGATTAAATTTTTTAAAAGTTTTTAAAATAAATTTATTCATTAAGTTTAAAAATTCATTAAATATTTATGATAGTTTAGATAAAAATATTAAATTTAAAAAAATTTATTTAAAAAATTTAAATCTTTACTTTAATACTGGAAGGTTGAATTTGACTTAATCTAAGCACGTAATATATTTTTCAAAAGATTAAATTAAAAAATGTAGCTTTGCTGATAACAATGAATCTAAGTGAGATATCAAAATAGGTCAAAAATGTTCTGATACTAATTTTATTAAAAATTTTATCAAAAATATTTAAAAAATTATAATAATTATATAATAAAGAATGTTAATATCTTTTTATGTTTTTGTGAAGTATATATTTTATTTAAAAATTATAGATTTTATAATAAAAATTACTTTGAACCTACATATGTCTCTTAAAAGATAATAATTTTAATAAAAAAGTAATTCAACTGTACAGTGATTGGACCTGCTCATACACTTAAAAAAAATTTAATTTTATGTCCAAGTTTAAAATTGACTAACTTATGAATCTGAATCAATATTCAAAATATATTAAAAATAGTAATAAAAATTATTTTTATATTAATTTAAATAAAAATATTATTTTATTAAATAAATAATAATTTAAATTAAATCAAATCAAATTAAAAAATATATACCTAAATCTAGCCAATGTTAAATTAGATCTATTATATATTACCAATCGAACATGCTAGACCGATGTAATTCAACCCCCGATCAAATTTTGGAGTCATTGAGCAAAATCTACCATTAGAATTGCCAATCTTGCTTAAAGATCGATCTACCACCATTTCTTAGTGCACGTGCATAGGGACCAGAAACCCGATCAAGACTTGTTTTATTTTCCATTCTATGCTTTGATATTTTGGTTTGTTGGTTTTTTTCATAGTTCTAATTTATATATATATATATATATACACACGATGAGGAATTATTTATATTAATATATAATATTAATTTATTTAATCTTATTATTATATTTTATATTCTTTTTTATGTTGATATGCACGTTAAAGATTAAGTAAATTAAAAATATTTAATTATTTAGTTGATATAAAAATTTAATTACTAATTAAATATAAAAAATAATATTTTCAATAGATATAATATAAATATTATATCGATTTAAAATTTTACATGAGTAATAAATGCAATTATATTATTACATAGGGTGATCAATTTATTAAAAATCAATTCTATACAAAATTATAAAATCATATAAAATTAATCAGTTTTACACTAATATAAATTGATCTCTCCTCTTTCTCTCTATATATATACATGTATTTTATATTTTAGGTCAAATTATGTAAATGATCCTTGTACTATAATGAAAATACGGATTTAATCATTCTACGTTAATTTGAAAATTTTTAACCTCTCTACTATATAGATTAATTAATATCAATCCAATTAAAATTTTTTTATCTTCTTCGTTAATTAAAGTGACGTGGATGACTTTTTTCTTACATAACATTTAAAATTAAAGTTATAATTAGACCATTTCCACATATTATATAGTCTTCAAATTGAAAAAAATAATAATAAAAAATAAATTGAGACCAAAAAAATTATTAAAAAAATCCCAAAATAAACCCCTCTTCAACAAATAAAAAAACAAAATTAAAAAAAAAATCTAAAAATCTCTCTTTAGGAAACCTATTCTAGACCCATCAAAAGTTCACTAATCCCTCTTATCTGAAAATCCCTAATATGATAAGAAAAAGACCAAAATGAACCTTAAGCTAAATCTTACCTGAAAAACACTTTTCTAGAAAGATAAATCTTCCTATAATCTTGGTGTTATAAAATGGTGTCGTCAACCTGACTGGTAAGAATAGCGTTTGGGGGTTTAGGGTGACAATGCCCAAATCAAATTTGAGGGGATTTCGGGTAAATTTCATAACAAGTAATTTTATTTCATTTTAGTTTTTGAAGGGATTTGGTTTTGGTTTTAGGGAGAAATTAGAATGGAGAGAGATTAAGGTTTTTGAGTTAGGGTTTATAATTTTTGAGAGATTAAAGTGGAGAGAGTTTAGGGATTTTGGAGAGGAATTAGGGATTTTGAGTTAAGATTTGGTTTCTGTTTTTGGGAAAAATTAGAATGGAAAGAGATTGGAAAATTTTGAGTTAGGGTTTATAATTTTTTTTCATTTTAATTTATATTTGTTATTTTTTTGGTTGGGTAAATATATGTAGATATTAAATTATTTTTTTAAATTAATTTAAGTTGTCACGTCAAGAAAATGAAGTCTACGTCCCTATATTTAACAGAGAAAACACAGAACATTTCACTAAGATTCAATATCCCATGGGGTCAAGGGGACAAATTCTTTTAGCTTATTGTATAGGGACTAAATTTACATTTTGAGCATAGGAAAGGGACTATTTGCATAATTGACCTTTATTTTACTATGATTAGCAAAGATGAACACATTAATAATTTTGTTTTATATAAATTTTGACATATTTTCATATTAATATCATATTCATATTATTATTTCATATTGTGTAGTACTTTTTAGCATAAATTTGCATTTTGAGTATGGTAAAGAGACTATATGCATAATTGATCTTTATTTTTACTATGATTAGCAAAGATGAACATATTAATAATTTTATTTTATATAAATTTTAATATATTTACATATTCATATTATTATTTTATATATTGTATAATACTTTTTACAGTATTTTAGTTAGTTTTCTTGTATCTTATTTGTATCATTTAATCAAATCAAAAGTATTGATCTATGTTTATATCTATAATAACTAGAAAAAATGACAAATAACTCAAAATGGGTGTGACATGAGTGATAAGACATACTTATATCTATGAAAAAAAATTAAGATTTGAGTTCGTATAAGTATACTCTTGAGAAAAAAATAACTACAAATCATTAAATAGAATTAATTTTAAACCGTAAAATAGATAAAGATATCTGAGTAAAGATCAAAAAGAAAAAAAATGGCTATCATGTATCTATCTCCTAAAGTTGGGTTGCAGAACTCTTTTCTCAGGCAACTAATTGGACAAATTAGAATCAGAATTGTTCCCAAAATGCACAGTGGAGTCACTCATGTCTCCATAAAATCCTTGCCCATGTCGGCCCTAGTGCCCATTTTCTGCCAAACTTTGAGCGTAAAGAATTTTTTTTTCAATGTATATATTACCCATAATTAAGAATAAAAGGACAACACCTTTAGGCTGTCGAATCGGAGAAATAAACAGACTCCTTTTTAGGCCAAATATCCCTAAATTCTAATAACATCTATATTTTAAAGGGTCTTGTACCATTTATCTTCTAGAATTATAAAGTAAAAAATATCTTCCAATACTAAGTTGCTTACCATATTTATATTTAGAAATCAAATATTTTTCAATACGCTAAAGGTTCATAATTTTAACATTTAAATTTTAAATTTATTGAATGTTATTTTTTAAAAATAATTGAATAAATTAATAATACGAAAATTCTCCTTCAAAAATAAAATATTTTTAAATCTCAGAAATCTTGGATTAGAAACTCCATTTCTCATTAAAATCCAAATAAAATTAAGAAGATAAATAGTTTGAAGTTGGAATAAAAGAATGAGGCATGGCTAATTTTGTGGGAACTAATGAGAGGGGCCTTCTAACTATGATTTTTTTTTTTTAATTATGGTCATCGAGGGTTTAGTTTGAACCAATTGGGTTTTCAAAGGTGGCTTCAAACCTAACCAAATGGATTTAAATTCTTTTGGCAAATTACAATGGAAAGGTATAAATTATTAATTGTCGTTTATGCTTCAAACTAATTGCTGGTGACATTAATCAACGTAGTCCCTTTGGGATAGGATCATATTATTTATTATTATTTTACAAAATACCATTCATGTATCTTTTAGATTGATTCGTTAATTATAAAAATCTTATTTATTAATAATGATTATAGATGTATTGAAAATAATAAATTGAAAAATAATAAAAAGGACAGTCTTATAATATCCAAAAAAAAAGGAATTGAAATAGTATTAGTTTTTTTGAAAATTAAAAATGATTTATATTAGATAAAAGATATGAAAAAAAGAAAGATATTTTCCTACTCCTAAATACAAAATTTGCAGTTTATTTAGAAAATTGTTGTATATAGGGCAACTATGGATGAGTTGAAAGC
>JAQSVH010000003.1:3240218-3253279 GCA_029448705.1 Adansonia digitata
AAAGCATCAAAATCCAACTGCCATTTGTGGTGGAAAAGGGCCGCAGATTGAGTAGATCCGTAATTTGTGTATATATATTTCATGTTTCTTGCTTTTTTTCGTTTTACTTATTTAAATACAAATACAATAAAAATTATTAAAAATATTTTACACGCGAACACAATATATATATTAAATTTATCATATTAATTATATTTAAATATTTTATGTTTATTAAATATACTATATTTATATAATATTTTTATATCTTATATAAAATTATCAGATTAACATCCAAAAGATTTAGATTTTTGAGTTGAAAAAATCGAGAAGCCGCTGTTTTTGTGTGCTTGAATCATGTTTTGTTTGTATGTGTGTGTGTACCTATATAAATATATATATATATATCTTATATTCATACTTGATCCATACGTGAAAAACATGGGGTTCCATCCTCTTTGTCTTTCGGCCTAATCCTTAAACGTCCCTAATGGACAAATTTTATATTTCCAAAAAAAAATTATTGCATCTTAATGAATAAAAAACCGCCGTGAGATTTAACGTGCTTAATCTGAACTGATGCATAACCTATAATTTTAACGACATTTTTTCCAGACTCTAAAACGTGATTTAGTGACATTTACAAACATCACTAAGGATAAAAGCGTCACTAAAAATCTGTATTTCTTTTTATTTTTTGGGTGCAGTGCCTTGTTTTAGAAATATTCCTAGAATGGCAATTCGTGATTGAGACACTTTATAAAGAGAACAACGTAGCTAGATGTCTGGGCCATGCATAAGAATAAGAAAATGATAAGGATATACATGAGCTATACAGTTCATATAGACTTAAAGCAATTCGATTAATGTACAGATGTGGACCTATAATTTATTTAATACTTACGTATGCAGATAGAATTCGTCACTAATAACTCGTTTGTTTTTGTGGGTAAGGCAAATGATTAAAGAAATGTACGAAGTTGAATAATTAGAGCTATTATTAACAACATAAAAAACTGTTGCTCAACCTAAAAGTCCATATATATCCTAGGGATTCTCTCTTTCTTTTTCTTTTTTAAATGGAAGACATGAATAATGATCATTTCTTTTTTCTAAGGGATAAATAAAAATATTATATGTATTTAAATTTAAAATTATTAAATTTACGTCTTAAAAAGATATATATATATATATAAAAATTAACCCAGTTAAACTTAGTTCGAAAATTTTTTTCTTTAACGGAGAACTTATAAAGAGAAGGTCATAAAATTGTTGCATTCTCTTTACTAGCTAGTTGCTAGGTCTCTATTCACTCATTTTTTTTTTCTTTTTTGAAAAAAAAAAATGTAGTTATTATCGACCTCTTAACTGTACAAAACAATGACTTGTGACTTGCAGGAAATAAGAAGATGACAAATTAAAATTCAATCACTGAAAAATAGAAAGGAAAAACAAATTAAGATTCGGTCATGGAAAAATAGGAAGGAAAAAAAATTAAAATTCAATCATTAAAAAATGGAAAGGAAAAAAATTGCTTGTTAAGCGTACAATCTAAAATCAATTGATATAGGTGAAAAGGTTCAACTTAAATTCAAAACTACAGACAATTTAAGATTTAATAGATACGTGATAATATCACTTTAACAGATCTCATTGTGTATAGAAGAGACAAACATGATAAAATCGGAAGGGTAATAGATACATGTAGCATGCAATAACAACAAAATAGATGATAAACTATAATAAATATTATACTAAGCACTCGATCTAAAACCAATTAGCTATAGATAAAGATATCTAATTTGAATATAAAATCACAAACAATCTAAAATTTAACTAATATTAAATAATACAATAATGTGGACACAATGCTATAAAAGCAATTTGGTGTGAGTCCAAAAATGTTAGGTTCACAGCCGGCCTTGCTCCATACCTAAGCACAAGTCGTTCTCTAAATAATTTTATGAGACGCAAAGATTGAATTCGAATGAATTAGGTTCAAATTTTGGAATTCGAAGCGTTTAATTTTAGGATTAAATTACCAAAAAAGAAAAAAAAAAGTTAGCACTTTGCACCAATTAGGTTCACTTCTAAGTTTAGCAGAGGGTTAAGCATCTTATATTTCTCTTTTTGGTATAAACAAGTCGTAATTTCAAGATAAAAACAAAATTATAAAGAAAAGGTTGTAATGTTAAGCCGCTAAACCTGATGTATATTACCTCTTAAAAATAATCACATGAATTAATCGATCTAAGTTTCGACTTATTTCTTTCATCATGCTTTCCATAGATGAATGGACTTACTATGCCTTTAAAATCATCCGAAAAAATTTGAGATATCCACGACTCTATGTCCTAAAAAAATAAACTTGCCAAATAAATTGGTTCTGGTCAAACTTAGGTAGCCATGCCCATCAAAATAGTACAATTTGGGCTACATTTTCATCCTAGATTAGCCTCTAAAATTAGATGCAGCTCTTAGCCACGCCTTAATTGAGGTTGAGCCCAATCGGTTTTAATTAAGAATAATTGTTCATGCCCGAGTTTAATTCCTAAATCTTATTTAGGGTATATAGGACTGCAAACAAATTAAGACAATTTAAATATATTAATTAAAAATTAATTTTACACTATTTATATTTATTTAATGTTAATTGTTATATTTCAAATTCTATTTTATGTAAATTGAACATATCAAATTTCAAGTAAAATAAAAAATTTAATTATTTTTTTTATGTAAACAAATTATATCCATTAAAAGAGACATTCTCCATCTAATAATATCAATCTTTTTAAGGACAAAAAATATAAAAAGAGATTTTTCATAGGGTTTTATCTGTTCTCAACTGCAAATAACGAAAAATGTCTAAATATAAAATAGAAATAAAACAACTTAAAAATCCAAGAATAAAAAAATCCAGGTAGCTCCCAATTACTGAGCAAATCCTTAAAAAAAAAAAAAAAAATCAAAGCCACCAACTTATTTGAAGGATCAAATAGTTGACGTACGTATGAAACCGGCAGACATATTACACTTAAAGAGACAAGGTTGTCATATGCTGACAATGAGGCCAGCCGATCAGTTGCACTATTATTGGCTTGCTGCTGATGTGGACTAACGTTACTTAGAACGTCCATGGCCTCTGCAACTTTTGATTTCAAAGCTTCTGGTGACTCTAGCAAAGCGTAAAACCTCGGTCAGGTCCATCTCTAGAAGCATGATTGTCACCTTTGCTGCATTTTCATGCTCCAGCTGGTCTACCAGTGGGTACTGATTTCCTTCCAGCAACTGCACCAAAAGGGGAAAAAATTTAGTCCAAAAAAAAAAAATTTACTGTGGGAAAAAATTTGCTGCTATGATATTTGACACTGCTAGTTGATTACTATTATCGATGAATGCGATGAATACGATAAAGATGGGCACTTACTGTCCTTTGTTGTTCTGGCATTGCATTTGCAAGATTTGCTGGGAATGGCATTCCACCCTTGTCATAAGGAACAGGAAGCACGCCTCCAGGAACACCAGGCATGTTTCGACCTGGGGGATGATGATATACACTGCCTTTAGGAAGCATCTGCAATCAGCATTAAGACAAACACATATTGGTAAGAAGTTGAATGCGGACAGATAAGTAAGATACGTTGAAAAGTAGAAGTGAGAAAGAAAAACCATTAAGAACATTAGGATGCTAGTTGCTGACAACCTATGGCTGCATGAAGGGAAGTGGTTTGCGGTGTTTGTTGCATAGGACCAGCTCCAGATCATCTGCCTCCTGGGCGGTGATTCTGTTGTCCTCGCTGAACCATTGGCATGAAGAGTTCAGCCTTATGCCACGAACTAGTTGCCGCTGTTACCCAAATCCTGGCTGAGATAAATTACATAAAATGGAAAAACTCAGCATCCGAAACCAAACTCCAAAGGAAAACATAAGTGGATAGTACAAATTCTCTAGGAACAAAAAGTAGTTCCAGTTCCCCCATAATTAAAGGACAGCAGAAGTTAGTGTTAGCAAACTCGTGGATAAAATATAAATTTTGTCATCGAAAACTCAAACCTGTCCTTGGAAATATATTGAAGTTCAAAGCTCTCACATTGAAAAAATTCAAATACTCTAATTACTGAATAAATATTATATGTAAACCAAAGAATTTACCAATATAGTTCCTCAGTTTATAACTAAGGTCATCCTTGAGAGAAATGAGAATAAACAATTGAAGTGCCTCTGAATAAATAATGAGCAAGAAACAGACAAATATTTTCTAACACGCATCATCATATAAAGAAACTACGAAAATGAGATGCACTACAAAGAGTCGATATCCATTAACAATACATAAAAAAACTAGTCTTTTTTTAAGCACTAATAACACAACAAAGAGCTATCATCTCAATGAGCTGATTAGATACTTGGCCTAGTGTTTTATATGTGCAAGTCCCTGTGACCCAATAGATGAGAGAGAAAATGCTAATTCGACTACCTACAACCAAGATCTCCTTTTTTCTTTCCTTTGAGCAATTACAACATAAAGTGGTTTGCTCACTATCATTTTATCATTCATCTACGCAATCTACCAAAGAGAACAAAAGTGAGGAACAATACGAAGAGGGAAAAAAAATTCAAAAACTTAGGAAAATGAAAACAAAAAAATATCTTGCAGATGCTTCTTCAGCAGTTGAAAAGGCAATGAAGCCTAAGCCTTTACTTATACAATTAGGGTCACGCATAACCGGTTAAGCTCCAGAAGGAGGGAGGGAAAAAGGATTACACCATAGATAAGTATGCTGCAAATTGAAAAATTGAATTTACTAAGATTGAACCATGTTACAAACCTTGCATGAAGTGACTACAACAAATCCTGGGAACAGTTTCCTAAGCTTATCATCATTGATGCTATCATCTAGGTTTTTAACATAAAAATTCAGTCTTTCAAATTTGTCTGCTGTTTCCTTTAAACTCTGCTCATACCGCCCTTTCAGTTCCGTCTATCTGTCACATTTCTTCCTAGCCTTCCCAAAATACCATTATTTATCGTCAAACTCCTTTCCATTGAGAGAATCAACAGAACAAGCTGCATCATCAGGATTCTCAAAATTGACAAATCCAACACATTTTAACTTCCCATCCGCATCTCACATAATAACAACACTAGTTATAGGCCCATATTCACCAAATACATTCTGCAAATCCTCATCAATTGTTGATCTGATAGATTCTTTACATAGAAATTGTTAAAGTTGGCCTTGTCTGCGGCAAACTCTCTTTCCTGTTTAAGAAGAAAGGGTCCAACAAGAACTTGTTTGTCAGTTAGCAGCGTAATATTCAGCTTATCAATCACATTTTTGGCAGCCGCTTCATTATCAAATTGAACAAACCCATATCCTTTAGACTGGCCAAAATGATCAGTAGCTATCTTGCAGGATAGCATATTCCCAAAGGTAGAAAATGTGTCATGTAGAGCTTTGTTGTCAATGGTCTTTTCTAAATTCTTTCAACAAAAGAGATAAAGAATCAGAGTCGATCAGAAGGGGAAAAACAAGTATCTGATATAACAGAGATTAAAAGAATGTCATTCAAGACATTGGAGAACATCGAGCACCTTGATAAATATAGTTCCTGCCCCACTTTTATGGATAGTAGGATCCCTGTTAGAATACATTATCCTAATTGGCTTGCCATTTAGAGGAGTAAAATTCAGTACATCTAACGCCTGTGTGGCTGTTATGAACAATAAGATACATAGGAAGGTATCAGAAAGTACAGATGCTATGGTGGTTAATCAAATAAAAAATATAAATTTCTATTAGGCTGTTCGTGAATTCATGCAAGTTGCACTCACCAATTCGAGTGAAAAGGAGTGGAAGGGGAAAAACTTGATTGTTCAACAGACACGATTGGCAGAAAGGATTGCAAAAAATTGCCGTTTGACGGTACAAAGATGAATATTGAAGCCACATGCAATCGGGCAGAAACAATTTGAAAACTAATACATACTTAAATTCTCCTCCCACAACCCCCCACCACAGTGAAAACAACACAAGCATATTGCTTTGCAATCATCCATCTAATCATCAGATACGAAGAAAACACATGTACATTGATACTGCACGAAAAATAAAACATGTCTGGCAACTTTGTAACCAACTCAATGGCTTAAGTTCAAATCCCTTCTAACAGCTCGTTCAGCTTAGACAGGGGACGAAACTAAGGGTAAGTCTCAGTATTGAAAGCAAAATGCTTGGTTTTGCGAAGTCAGAACTGAGAACTGAATTTTTGCCAATTTTAAATACCCGATGTTTACTTTGATGAAAACCATTTCTTTGGATTAAATACAATAACATTTATGGAAGTTTTTCAAAATAAAATACATAACTTTTTTTTTGGGGGGGGGTTCATTCATTTTTCGTTATGAGCCTTAAAATAAAAAAACAGTGGCAAAGAAGTGAAAATGGAGAGATAAACGAAGATAACCTTCATGGGCGATGCTATAATTAACATAACCATAAGGAAGAGAGCTGCCGGTTCTCAAGTATGTGCAAACCCTTACCGAAAACCACCGTTCCCATTCGGCTAAACAAATCTTAAAGCTGAGATTCCGTCGCAGTTGGATCAAGATCCCCAACAAAGAAAGGCCTCGTGTCACTCACACCATTACTCGCCACCCATTCACCACCTGCTGTTTCTGTGGAGGTGGCGGAGATGCCAACGCCACCGGTACGGCCTTAGCTTGCACTTGACCCTGCGCCATTACCTTCTTTCTCCCTTTTTTTTGGCTCTATAGTTCTTCGAAAAGATGTGAACGATGATAAAACAAAACACCCCCTTCCAAAAAAATAAGTTTTTCATTTCTAATATATATTTTGAGATAAAAAAAAAAGTTAAACTTTAATCTTATTTTTTAAATATATTTATCAATATTATTTATTTTTATAAAATTTATTTATAATTATTAAATTAAATTAAAAATATATTAAATAATAATAAATTAAAAAATAATAGAAATGAACCCAATTCTAAAAAATAAAAGGGAGAATCAGAAGAGAAAATAAAAGGATTTTTTTAAAGTTTTTTGGGCAGCACAGTCGGCACCGCACCATAGATGTACTGGGATGGGAGATTATATTATTGAGAAAGTTGGAGATGGCGACAGCTGTCCAACCCTAATTGTTACGTTTTTGATTGATGCGATTCCAGCCGTTGATTCTTTCCTCCTTTTTGGATCGCATTTCTGATTTGGTTTTCCACTTCAGTTGCGGTGCTTGGCTTGGTTTCTTAAAAGCCTTAAAGGATGGAAGTATAAATTAATTATATAATTTTATTTTATTTTTTAGATTTAAAAATATTCATGTCCCACAAACTTTTTCCCTAATATCGATTGTAAATTCCATTTATGCAATAATTCTGCAATATAAATATTTCCTCTGTTGGCCTCAAATAAACCTCAAAATTATTTTTGAATTTGGTGGATATATAGATAACATTGCGCAATATTTAACCAGATTAGGATAGAATAAAAGAATATAGAGTACCACACCTTTAAAATTTTACGAACTCGTTGAATCCTTTGTATTTACGTGTTTTGCATTTGATACTTGTAGCTCTATAGAGAAATAATAGTTTTTATCCAAACTTACAGCTAGCCTTTACTTCTATATACTTTCTTTGATGATAAATGCACATCAATTTTAATGTGTTATTATTTGTATTACCTAAGCATATCTTTATTCAGGAAAACATCGGTTTCTAATCAAATTTTTTATTTTAATTGATACTTCAAAAAATTTGATTCAAATTCAAGTTTAAGCACACATAATTGATTTTAAAATCAAACATGAGAATAATTTTTTTCTAAGTAAATGAGCTAAATCAAATGAGCTTCAATTATCTAATTTTCTCTTTGATGCATATGGTGCACCCACAAAAACAACACAAAATCTATATATGAAAAGCAACTTTCGCAAGCAAATTATAAATCTACTTCTTGTATATATAGATGACCATTTATCCAAATCTGATGAGTGCAAATGCTGGTTCATACAGTTTATATATTAAGGTAAGTGACAACTTGCAAATACCAAAGGCATATATATTGTTTTCTCTAGCAAAAGCATAGTTTAGCATTATACATGAGGTCAGCCATCCAACATTTTACCAGCATCGTATAGGAAAATCTAGTATTTAGTAACACTAGATGAGAGGTGGGTACTGCTTGGCTTGCTGGTGAACCCTTCTCTTGTATTCATTGGCATCCTGCACAAGGAAAATATGTCTATACGTGACCAACTTATTATGATTACTTTAATCAAACACCTCATTAAGGTGATTCCCCATCCAATGCCTGAAAACTTCGCCACCTTTAAGCAAGCAAACAATCTTAAACAGACCAAACTTTAATGAACTAAATACATTTAGCCCCAATATAAGGATTTTTTAATCATTCAATTTGTAGTTTGATATGTTGCTCCGACTCTTCAATTTTTTTTGGAGTACCAATGTCCGATACATTGCAGACATAGGTATGAGGATATGACTCTAAAAAGACTTCAAATACATGAAAAAACTTATAAGATTTTAACAATACTCATTTCAGACACATATCCATATCTGACACTCACATTTGAATCCAAGTAATATAAGTAGTTTGTCCTACATACAGCATTTACTAGTGCAAGTCAATTATTCATTCTCTGTCAAATCAACTTAAGAAACATACCTGGATGAAGAGGTGATAACCTTCAGTTTGGGCAGGATCGGCAGGATTTGGTGCATCGAGCAAATCCTGGATTCCCACAAGAATCTGCTTTACAGTTATGGCTGGTCTCCACCCCTAAGTACAACAAGAGAATGGCATGATATCTCAACGCTGGACAAATGGATCAAAACCAATCCAAACATGTAACCAATCGATAAAGAGGAGAAGAAGATACTTACACTATCCTCGTTTAGGATCGAAAGGCAAACAGTTCCGGATGGGTAAACATTTGGGTGGAAAAAGCCCTGTGGAAATTTACACTTCGGAGGCTTGCTAGGATAGTCGTCACTGAAGTAGATCGTTAGTGGGTAGTAACCACCTTCCCAATCCGTCTGCAACAAGACGATGCAAGGAATTAAGCCCGTTCAAACTTTCAAAGAAACACACTACAATTGATTCAAATATGCAAATTTTCTTTCAATATACAAACAAATTAAGGTGGATAAGGAAAACAACAAGCAAAACAATTTCAGCGGCACAATATCATTACAAGATCAAAATCAATACCACAAAGCTGTCACTCTTCAAGTAACATAACAACCACCAATGCTGCAAAGCAAAACTAAAACTTGCAGCCCAACACTTGTTAGCTTTCTATCTGCAACATATAAATAGCCAAATAAACTCAAGACTTAAAATTCTAAAAGCAGCTCTCTGAAACTGAAGTACAATGCTGCTTATTGAAATTGATGTTGCCTTAAGAAGCAGGCAACGAGCCATTTCATTCCAAAATCTTTCTCCTGGTCATATCTAGAACCATACATGCTTTAGATAGTGAATCACAAAAGACAATAAAACCCTTTTTTTGTCATTAACAGGGGATGGAGAATTTGAAAAAAGTATACCATTATCATAATAATCCTGGTCAATAATGCAAATAAATCTACACTAACTTCGAATAATGACGACAAATATGACCTAAATTTATTCACCACCTCACCCAAAGTTAAGAATTGAAGAATTAACAAAGGAGAAGAGCTTTTAACAATATTGGTGAGCTGTCAAATATGAACAAAAAAAATGTACTCCCAAAACAAGTGATTCATGTTAAAAAAGTTAGTGTGTGCTCGTAATACTATTGCAATTAAGATATATAGAGAGAGAAAGAGAGCTAGAGCTTCAGCAACCACTAGAACACCTGAAACAGAAAGGAAGAAGAATTGTAAGAATAGCAGAGACGCTCCAAACTGCTTTAGAGGAGGGGAAAGAATAAAGATGCAGAGGTACTGAAGACGAATGCAATTAGTTTAATTTAACTCACAAAAATAGATCTCTTGGTTAGCAGCTATACAATGCCAACTAACCTAATACCCATTAAAATGAAGATAACAATACTAAGTCAAGATGATAAAAATAACAACAATTAATAGATTGTTTCGCCTCAGAGTCCACAGGTCTTTGTGCACAACACTACTGATAAATGATGTATAGCTAACCAATAAAATTATCTAGAAGTATTAACTACAAACCTGACATACAAGATTGCTTAAATACATTTTTAACAACAAAAACTTGCTTCCATGAAAGCCTAAAATCTATTCTTCTTTCCCCTTTTAATGTAACCCCCCCCCCAAAAAAAAAAAAGAAAGAAGAAAACAATATCAGTCTTCACTCTCAGCATACAGATTCAAATATTCACCAGTTTTGCCATCAATCACCATTTTTTTTCCCCAAAAATTTTCGAAAAAATCTTCGTAGTCCATGTTTTCCCCAATCAAACCATCAAAATTAGGTTCAATTACATCAATTCAGTTTTCATCTCTAAGTTCTTTTCAAATTACTACCTAATCTTAACCATCAAACATCATAACTATATAAATGTACAAAATCAACAAAACTGAAAATAATAGACAAAAACAATTAATAAACATAATCAAGTGAACTTAAATCAACAACAAAAAAATTATCCAAAGCAGTGAATCTTTGACTTACCCCTGCTTTACCAGGGATGGTGCAATGCCATACCATCAAATTCACCGTCCCATCAGGCAACGTCTCTGGCTTCGCGACAAAACCCTAACATTTACGGATAATCAGAAAAATAATAATACTTACAATCTGAAACTGAAAAAAAAAACTGTACGAACATGAGGATGGTTCTTCCTCCATGCCTTCCGTTCCTCGGCTAGTCGACCACGAGCTATTCCTCCCGACATCGCTCTCTCTCTCTCTCTCTCTCTCTCTCTCTCTCTCTATCTCGCTTTCTCTCTCTAAAACTCTCACTGAAACTCTCCTTGCTTTCTCTTTCTTAAATAATCGCTTTTATAGATTTCTAAACTCTAGCAGGGGAGAGTTGGAAAATGCGATGGAATTTGCCTTTTCGTTTTCGTTTTTTCTTCTTCGTCTAAAGATAATAATAGTTTTTATTCCCGGTTGTGCCCTTGATGAGTCGTTTTGCTTTTGCAGTGTGACGGTGGGGAAAATATACGGTCGAGATTTGATCAGGAAGGACGCAGACACGGAATTAAATAAGATAGGCCCAAATCCCAAGGGTACCTTTTTTTATTTTATTTTATAATAGAAAAATATCGAATTTTCGCCCTCTAAAAGTCAAGCAATTTGCGGTTTTGTATTCTAGCGTGAAATCCACGCCACTGTACTCCTCACGTGATCCACGTTCTAACCTCCTCACCATTCACGTGACTCATGATTTATTCAAAAAATAAATGAATAAATAAAACATTGATAGGAAGAATTTTTTTATATTTTTTAATATTAAATATAATTATATTAATATGATATAAATTAATTAATTAAAATATATTAATAAATTATTGATTATTCAATTGCATATTTTAAGAGTATCATACGAACGACATATTCTAATGTTAAAGCTGTTTCATTTGAGTTCCTAGCTAAACTTTTACAAACCTTAATTCCTAAAGATACTAAAGAAAATATGATTTTTGAAAATAAGTGCTGAGGAAGCTAAGGGTGTAATGTTGCTTGCCTAGGCCCTGATGGCTTTGCCTCTTTCATTTTCAAAGTTGCTTGGCCCATAATGAAGGATGGCTTGACTGTTGCCATCCTTAATTTCTTCAGAACAGGTGAAATTGATCCTGTTTTCAACTTTACCACCATTGCACTTGTATCTAAGTGACAAAGCCCTCGAACCATCAAAAGTTATAGGCCCATTTCTTGTTACTTAGTTGTATATAAATCCATATATCAATCTTGACTTAGGCCCAATCTAAGTGCTTTCATCGAGGAGAGAAGTATCGGTGATAATATCTTGTTGACTCAGGAGCTTATGAAAGGTTATCATAGATCTTCACTTTCTTTAAAATGTGCCATCAAGATTGACTTGCAAAAAGCCTTCGATTCTTTGAGCTGAGATTTTATTTTAAATGTACTAGTTGCAATGGGGTTCCTTAGAGTTTTCATTCAGTGGATTAATAAATGCTTGACTTCCTCTAAATTCTCCTTGTTTATCGATGGAGGGTTTGCTAGTTTCTTCAAAGAAGCAAGGGGTGTGCGACAATGGGACCCAATTTCCATTCATCTATTTGTTCTTCTCAATAAATGGTTTGTCTAGACTCTTGGACACTACTACTACTTAGGGGTCTTTGGTTTTCACCATAAGTGTAAGAAGATTTGCTTAATGCAACTATGCTTTGAAGATGATTTGCTCATTTTAAAAAAAGGTCTATGGAATCTATTTCTGGAATACAGTAGGTCTTGCATGCATTTTATGTCGTATCAGGCTTGCAACTTAACTGTGCCAAGAATGAGCTCTTTTCATTTGGATAGCATGGATCCATGCTTATGACCTAAAAGTTAAGACATTGTAGCAAATCACGCCTTCATAAGGCACTAGTTGGAATTGGAAGAAACTTTTTAAGTTAACGCAACTGGCAAGTCAGTTCCTAATATAGCAAAATGTGAGATCCGTTTGGAAATTTTCTAGACCTTCATTGTCAACTACCAAAGTATGGAATGAGATTAGACTTAAGAAGCGAAGGGTAAAATGGGACACACTGTTATGGTATCCTTATCACATCCCTAAGCATTCATTTATTTATTAGATGGCTATTTTAGATTGGTTGCCAACCAAAATAAGACTTCTAAATTGGGGAATTGATGTTAATGCTGCTTGCACTGTCGGTTGCATCGAGCAAGAGACCCGCAATCGTCTTTTTTAATGTAGTTTTTCTAAAACTCTATGGATGCAGATTAAACGTCTTTGTCATCTTCAGCCAGGAAGTATCAACTGGAATTACATTCTTATATGGGCACTTTAGATGCTCAAGGGGAAATCTCTTCTTACTATTATCCCGAAGCTTGCCTGGAATGCATTTATATACCATATCTGCAAGAAGAAGAACTGCAGAA
>JAQSVH010000003.1:3294312-3319321 GCA_029448705.1 Adansonia digitata
GTGCTTTAACAAGAGAAGAACAAAAAAGATGGTGGCTGCGCCCACCGCATTAATTTTTAGGACGGATGCATGCATTATATCGTGGAATGACTGAAGTGTGATAAAATTCTTCAATGTTGTAGTTAAATGCCATACAACTTTAAAGTTGTACTTAAATTAACGACAATCTTTATGATCACTTAAAACAATATTATTTATGTTTGAACATTTAATTTAACGATCAATATATATTTTCATTATTTAGTAAATAAAGTTTAAATCTTCATCCTCTAATTAAAAAATGAGTTTTATTAAATGTTAATTATAAATATGAGTTTTGTTAAATAACGTTTTAAAACTATTTAAATTGAGATCATTATTTTCATTAACAGAATATTAATTTATAAGTTAAAAATTTTTTAAAATATTTTATTATGTCAAATTAAAAACGACAAAAGATGGATGGGTCCATTGGGATTTGACCAACCTGATGACGTGTCAAAAAAAAGGATAAGGAAGAAAGTAAATACTATAAAAACAGTTATTTTATGTGAATATATTCCCTGCATATAAATAATGTGATATAATCATATTTTTTAAAAAGCCAATTACTTTCACCAAAATTGATAATAAAGCACTGAAATAAATGTTTATTAATTAATTACTACATATAATGTTTAACAAATAATTATCATTTTTTTAAAATCTAATTTTGTTGTATAATTTCAATAAAAGTATATATTAACATTACGTGTTACAAATAAACGTGTGTTTGGCTTTTGGTATATATTTTTTTGTTACAAACTGTCGGTTTTGTCTTGTCGCTGTGGGGAAGTTGTGGACGCCGTTGCCCCTTTTTGCCCATTATTTCCCACGCGCTTGCCTAAATAATCGATTTAATTTTGAAATTTAATAAATTGCATTTGGAACTCAAATTATTAAAATATAATATTTAAATTATTTTAATTTAAAATTCAAACTCAAAAATTTAACAAATTAAAATGATCCAACTAAAATCAATTCTACTTAATCTCAGCCGATTTTCTCAATTGGCACGTAACATTATTGCACAATTTATTCGCCTACCGTACAGAGAATCTTTGTAGTTTACACCCATACAATAATGCCGAAACATCTGCTGCGTTAAAGAATTTAGGTCGCACGTGTGTCTAATCCTGATGTACGTGTTAATAGTTGCTTTGCACATGTCAATTTTTTTATCGTAATACAAAAAATAATAAAAATAGGCTTTAAAAAATAAAGTTTTGGAATGAAAAGAAAAATATTAACCAAAAATAATAATTTATTTTTTAAAGAAAAATAAAGAAAAATCCGGCACGAAAATGCTATACAGACTGGCGTCCTGAGTCAAACTCAAGCCCTATCCAGCCGTCATCTCTATCTCTTTATAGTTTATATAATATTAATTTTTTATTTTTTTTTCCGTTAAAAAATTAGGGTACGCAGAGTTCGGTTTTGTCTCTATAACTTCCAAAACTGTGAATAGGAAGCAACTGTATTCTACGCTCTTACTTTGGGGCGTGTCATCACTCTCGCCAATTTTTGTTCTGAAACTGCCACGGCTTAAGGATATTTGGTTTTTGCTATTTGTAATTATCCTAATATTATTAAAAATATTTATTTTTATAAGAAAATCAAATAACAATTCTATATCCTAAACATATTGTAAAAAATTTGTTATAATTAATCTTTCATAAATATAAACATGATTCATAAACATTTAATTATATTAAAAATCATAAAATATAAAGACGGTCAATTTGAACGATGCAGTTACGATGAATAACATAATTAATTATCAAAAGTTGTTTTCTTTACAAAGAGAGTGGGAGAAAACGCTCTCATGGTAGAGAGTGCCAAGAAAGAGAAGAACATATTAAGACAAAAATGACTTATCTAAATTCAGCGCAGTTCAGAGGTGACGCGTGTCCATTCGCCAGCTGTATCCCAGAGTCCCCCCTCCAACCGCTTAACTGGAACAATCGGTGCCCGTAACGATTCTCTTGTCTTTACCCTTCACCGTTTCAACCGGCTACTTCCTTCTCGTCACTTATATATCCCCTTCCCATCCTCGATCTCCCTTCGTCTTCCTTTAAAACTCCAAAACTCAAAACCCTAAAAAAAAAAAAAAGGCCGAAAATCACACCTGAATCACTAAATTTCCTTTGAATGCTTGTATATTAGATTTCATGGCTGTACCAAGCACATCGAAGAGAATAGAAATGGATCGGATCAAAGGTCCATGGAGCCCCAAAGAAGATGAATTGATCCAAAAACTGGTACAAAAACATGGCCCCCGGAACTGGTCTTTGATCAGCAAATCAATCCCGGGTCGATCTGGGAAATCCTGTCGGCTCCGATGGTGCAACCAACTGTCACCTCAAGTTGAGCACCGGGCCTTCACTTCCGAAGAAGACGAGACCATCATCAGAGCCCATGCTTGGTTCGGTAACAAGTGGGCCACCATAGCCCGCGTCCTCAACGGTCGTACCGACAACGCCATTAAAAACCACTGGAACTCGACGCTAAAACGTAAGTGCTTTTCGGCCTCAGAAGAGTGTAATTTTATTACAAACGGAGGGTACGATGGTAATTTGGGAGTGCAGGAGCGACAATCGTTGAGAAGATTTGTAGGAAGCCCATTGGGATCCGATGTGAGCGATTGTAGAGTCCCCGTTTTATCATCTTCACACGTATACAAGGCCGTCGTAAGGACCGGCGGAGTTAGCGTCGACGATTTTAACATCGACGTCAATGTTATGCCCAGTGGAGTGGAAGCGACGGTGCCATCATCTAACGATCCACCTACTTCACTGAGTCTGTCTTTACCGGGTGCCGAGTCGTGTGAGGTGTTAACCCATGCAGTTACCAAGTCAACTCAGACGAGGAACAAAGCGAAAGATGCAGAAAAGCCGCGAGGTGGGGTGATGGGGTTCAGTGCGGAGTTGATGGGGGTGATGCAAGAGATGGTAAGGGTGGAGGTGAGGAATTACATGGGTCAGATGCAGCTGCAACAGCAAAACGGTGGCGTTTCGGGAGGTGGTGGGGGAGTAGGGACGTGTTTGGATGTGGGGTTTAGGAATGTTATGGCAATGAACGGAGCACGGGCGAGTAAGATCGGGTAGTAAAGTTAATGATAGGGGTGAGCAATGGCCGGTAGAATGGCCTAACCCAAAGAAATCGGTTTTGAAAAATGAGAAAAGGGAGAATCAACCTTTTGTGTGTGCATATATATATATATATATATATATATGTGTGTGTGTGTGTGTAAATATAGAGGTCTCTTGGGCTTGTTTTAGTTGATTTTAGGGTATGAAGAAAATGGAAGAAAAGAGAATGAGAAGGAAAAGAAAAGGGAAAATCATTTAAATTTCAATCAAGTTCTTTTAAGTTTTAGTAAATATTATTTCATATCTGAATTTAAATTATTTTTATATGTAAAAATGTGAAGAATTTCCTCCTTCAGAAAGGAAATGAAAGGAAAGGGAATATGGTTATTGAGTCATGTTCTTTTTTTTCTTTTTGAATGATTTTTTTCTTTTTTTGAAACACAGGATTGTAGGGTAGAAAAAACAAACAAAAAAACAATAATAGAAGTTAAAGAAAAAGTAACTGTGTGCAAATGACAGTTTTAGATATGTTTTTTAAATTTAGGAAATTCCAAATTTTGACTTGTTATTGTCTATGGATTGCAGCCATGAAATTTTCTGGAATTTAAAAGGAGATAAGATAGAAAAAAAATGATATTACTTATTTATTTCAAGTTATTTGTAAATGTCGTGATAATGCCTTGTAGTTTATTTCAAGTTATTTGTAAATGTCGTGATAAAGTTCATCAGTTAGTTTAGGATTCTAACAAACTTAAACAATAAAAAATTTTACAATTATTATTATATTATTAATTCGAACAGTAAGCGGTCAACTTTATTTGCAAGTTTTTCACACTATATAATAGTTTTTCAAACCGTATAAATATATAATATATATTGTCGAGTAACATATTTATATATTTAGATTATATTTGTATTTTTATACGATATATTTAGAATTAAAATTACTGTGTTTTCCTTTACAAACTCACAATTCGAACAATTAATACTAAAGTACAAATTAATCTAAAACCCCAAAATATCAGAACTGGGATTCAGTTTCACCTATAATAATAACTAACAAAAATGTTGGAGAAAAAATTAAAGGTTTTACTGCAACTTCCCCCTGTCATTTCTACAAAAATATATCCCCCACTAATAAGTGTCAAACTATACTGAAAAAGCGGCAAAAAAAAAAAATGCAGAAACAGAGAATCAAATATTCTACTGTTACAACAACAATTTCATGCTTTCAATAACTCCATATCAAAAGCAAAAGACAGCATTGGAGCTGATAATCGAATTTACGATATCTGTCGTTTAGTCATCTTTCCCTTTACCTCTACCTTCCGAAGCTCTAGATCCGTTGTACGTGGACAGGAAAAAGGCGCTCTGATTCTTTTGCAGAAACCTGCAATTTTTATGTAAGAAATGTTTCTAGAATTTAAAACGGAATGAATTTAATGGAAATTTCGAATCAATTCTATATAGAAGTGAAACAGTAGAGATTCAATGTCGGTGGTTAGTTATGGCAGTGTATGTGAGGACATTGAAGAGGAAAACAACTATAATTATACGTTCTAACTAGACGATCGAAGTTACCTAGACTCAGGATAAGTATTTGATACAACTACTATGCTCAATTTTTTTATAAAAAAAAAAAAATTTTATATATTTGAAAGATCATACTTCCATACTCATTTTTGAATATGTGTCAGATACAAACAGGTACGTTAAAGAAAATGGAGAGTCCAGATAAAAGAGTTGATAATCATGGTGCAAACTTATTATCTCTCCATTGAATTTAAATCATAGTTTAAAAGATTGAACGTCCTCTAAATGGTATAAGAGATAAGATCAATGAGAAAATGTTCATACCTGAGAAAATCCATTAACTTCTGTTGCAAGCGGGTTAATGTTTCCTCTTCAATATTCACATATGCCAGAAGCTCAGGAAACTTAACTGCAGAGACAGGAACAAGACATTAATACCGCAAGACTTCAAAGATTTGCGATGTGTCAATATCATGGATGATTATTAAAACTATGATACACAAACATTTTAACACGTCCCAAGGTGATGTCACCAAAACAGGCTCACTGGACTTGATCGTATCGACAAACGGATATAACGGCAGAGATGCCATCGAGCTAACAATGACGTCTCCTAATTCTATGAAAGATTTCGTTAGACACATATGTAAACTATGGGTTTAACAAGGATTTTTTAGTGTTGGCTTGTAGAGATCAATAAAATGCTTTATACATAAAAAGGTAAAGAAATGTTTGCAGTGACAAATGGCCATACCGAAGAGGCGTAGTAAATGCTCAGCCCCATATATAGTTGATGGAGAGACATCATCGAGAACTACTTCATGGTATTGAAGGCGCTCTTTTTTGTATAGAAGCATTACAGGCAATGCTTTGTCAAAGTAACAGCGAATTCCTTTCAAAATTTCTCCAATTGAATCGGTCATTCTGTAGCCAAAAGAGAAAAGTCTATGTCACCAATTATATTCTAAACTTATCCATTCGAAATGTTTTCAGTGAAATATATTAGCATCTGAATATACAATTAATATTACGGGATGTCACAGTAAATGGTAAAATAGGGGACAAAAAGTTCATATGGAAAGTAGAAAGTGACAACAGATATCAGGGAACAAATTAATTATTGTCAAAGTTGAGAACCAATTATTCAAAAACAACTTAATGCATAAATTTATCATAGGATTGTTTGAAGGTGCAGATGGATTTAAAGGTAACTTACGTGCCATCCTTCTTGGACCTGTATTCAAGGTACTTTGTCAAAATATCATCAACATTTGGTGATCGAGGAAGTTTAACAAGCTGCAGAAAAGATGGATCAGCGCCACCAAATCAGTTTACTACTGTACCAGGCTACCAGCCTTAAGTATCATTAAATGTGCCCTAACTATTCAATGAAAAACCATGAGATGATAAAATCAAAATGATTCAGTTGCATGAGTTTCACTGAGTTATAAGTCGTACACAAGATCAGGGCTTCAAAAGTTTCATGGAAAGGCTAACACCCTGACTGACAACTAAATCACAGCATTATAACGGACGCAATTATTATTTCTATACTCGCACTAATTCAAGGTAAATCATCAAATTAAAAGTAATATAATAATAGAAAAAGTTGCTCCAAAAGTTATTGGAACAGTTCGTGCACCTTATCCTGTTGAGTAACAAATTCCCAATCATCAACCAACTGCTTCCTTAGGCTTGATGGAATTTGGATCTTGATAAGTTTATCCATGGATGAATTGTCTTTCTAAAAAGTATTTCAATAGATTGAAAAACAAAAAGAGAGGCAAGAACCCATGGATTTAGACTGGGAATAAGAAAAACAAATTTCAAGAGCTGTAAGCCTGTAATTAATCAATATACAAACCAGACCTCAACACCTGAGTCACTCTTTCTTTTCTTCCCTTTTGCCACTGCAGTAAGTACAAAAAATTAATGTCAAATAGGAAACATTAATGTCTTTGCAAGCAGTCATAATATTACTTAAGAAAAGGTTGACAGTAGGGAAAATAATTGAACTAAGCTGAAGCACACCATAAGGAATCAATGTTTGACTCCATTTATGCATGGCATACGAATGCAACATAGTGAATGAGACCATTAACACAACTGTAATAGCCTACGTGGATTCTTTTTCTTTTTTCTCCTAATATCAATAAATAAATGCTATTAAAAACACATGCCCATTCAATTTCCATGGAATGCAACAACTCTTCAGACACCACTGAACTAAATGCCACATGCAAATTAACATTAGTATTTTCTGAAAGTTCAATACAACCTCAGCTCAACTACATTAACTGAAAGCTAACTAAACCTAATACAATAACAAAAAATAACATGAGAATATCAGAATCAAGTAAAATGTTTGACAGGACCCCCGTAGGATAGGAATATACAGATGATACAGAAAAGTTGCTCCACAAATGAAAGAAAATCAATTATAAAGACGGGAATACAAAAACAAAATAAAAGTAAAACAAGCTTACCAGAGTTCTTCAGGTCCTCTTTATCTACTTTTGCATCTAGAAAATGAGATGGAATCAAGTAGGGAATGAAGACAAACAATAATGACAAAATATAAACTACATCAAAGCTTGCCACTTGCTAAAATAAGGCACTGGAGAAATTAAAAGGTCTTATCTATCGGAGAACACCAATAGAATCTACAGGAAAATCATGGCAAGACCCATACATTTAAGCCAGGGAATGCTTCCACTTAACCCAAAATGCAACCCAAAAAAAAAAGAGGATCCCTCAATGCGCAACCATAATTATAAGAATGCAAATATATGCACATGGAAAATGGCCAAAGTATTAAGGATATTAATAAACAAGCCAATAAGTAAAGAGAGTTAACCAACCACTAGAGCTTTTTGGCTTGTTCTGACTTGAACGCCCTGACTTAGAACTTTTGTCAACACCCTGTTTTTTGTCAAGAGCTTGCTGCTTCATGACATTCTCTCCAGTATGTTTCATCAGCCGATCAGCACCTACCCATTCATCCCAACTGTTGGCAAGATGTCCAAGCCATAGTAATGATTTCTGTTTCCCTTTTTGGGAAAGCGGATATATAAATCAATGAAAGCAAACATTTGCCATATATAAAGCATTACCCTTCAGGATTTTATAATAGCATAAATGAAGTATTACACACTAAAAAAAAAAGTAAGAACAAAAAGTATGCAAAGTTTAAATAAAATAAAACCTTACTTCTCTTGATTTAAGGAAAAGCGAGCATAGTAAGTGATTAATTTGATGAATGCCTATTGCCTACTTTGATTTGTAAGCACATGGTGCTTTAAATTTATAGAAGAAGCATTATAAAAGGGATGTTTTAGATTTGTAGCCCTTAAAGGGACAAGTTTCATAGTAGAAACTTTACAATAAATTTTAAATGGACACTGTTCAAGTTAAAAATTTAAGATGCACCAACAGTCACAAAAGTTTAAATGATAAATCAATTGAAAAGCTTACTGATGCTATGTCAATACTGTTACTAACACTATTAACTATTCTTTGTAGCAGACTAGTTCTGCTTCTTTTGGATGAATAAAATACCATCTATCCCAAAAAAAAAAAAAATGAAAAGCAAAAATAAGCCGGTAACTTAGATTCAGCTGAGAGCCATTTACTGAAGACATACTTTTTATTCCAACCCTGCAAAACAGTGAAACAGATATCTCTCAGAGCCAGACTTTCAATATACGTATGTATATATCGAAAATCAAGGTAAAGGCGAGTCGTGAAAAGGGATGCACAAGTTTAGGAAACGCTCTCGGCTCATATTAGCAGGCCTCATATAGGAGTTGAGATTTTCTTTTTTCATGCTTTTTTACCTCATTTTTTTGAATGTTTGAGGCATTGTAGATAGAAGTCCTTTTATAGCTTAGGCTTAAATGGCTTATGATTCTTTGTTCTCTAACTAGATTGGCTAAAACAGTTTTGATATAGCAGTTTAACTACTTCCTTTGGATAACAAATTACTTGCTTATCCAAAAACAAAAAAAAGCTAAAAAGGCAATTAGACTTACAAGGTAATGAACAAAGTATTTCCATTCTTTCTTCCGAAGCTCTACTTTTTGAACCTGAAATGAAAAATCAATATTCACCAACTGCAGAAACCCTAATTTCACCCAATCAAGTCCTAAATGCTCTAAATTATGGGTCTCTAGTGACCTAAAGAAACCACCCAATTGACATCAATATCGATTTACGTTAACCAGCAACCAAAACGAGCATAAACATCATAATTCAAAATTCAAAAAATAAATAAATAATTTTAAGCAAATCGATAAACAGTGAAAATTTGAAAGTGAAACGATGAAGAGAGCGGGAGAGTATGCCTTGGCTTCGTAGATACGAGGGCCGTGATAGGCAAGGACACGTTCGCCCTCGGAGAAGATGTTGGAATTGGAAGGAGGGGTGTCGCCGCTAGACGTCTCGGCGTCGGTCGTCGTCTCCTCCTTCAACGAGCTTCCCATTTTTCTTTTTTTGCCTGATTTTTTGCTGATGACTGAAAGAGAGGGAAAATAGATGATCTGTTCCTGATTGACGGAAGCACTTTTTTTTTTTTTAACTTTTTAGTATTTACTGCTGTTTTTTATTGCTGATTAACTATTCTACTCTACGGCTCCACTTTACTTTGAAAAGGCAAATATGCGCAAGAGTGAACTTAACTTTTGCTATTTTTGTCAAAATTAAAATTATTTGAAACTAGATAAAAAAATTAGATATGTTTTTGTTTTTGGAAAGTAAGTAATTTTTTAGACATAAGCAGGTATTTTTCTTTTATAAAAATTCATATATAGAATTCTAAAAGGCACAAGAACTTTTTGAATTGATTCCTTTGTGTAAAAACTTCTTTTGATTTGGATTAATGTTTAATCCAAATTAAATTATTATTTATTTAATAAATTTATTTAATTTAAATTTAATTATAATTTTAATATATTTTAATATATTTAAATCATAAAATGATTTTTAAATCCGACCCTATTTAGATTAGTAAAAAAATGTTCAATTAAGTCCGCTTCGTGATTTCTAGTAAAGCATGAGTCACCTTGGCTTTTAAGCCAATATAATTCACAATTTTATTGGAAATTATTAAAATTTTAATTTTAATTATTACAATTTACAGTACCACAACTTCATAGGTGTGAAAGGTAAAACGAGATGACCTTTAGTGGTGGACTACAACTTCAAGGTCGGTGATTTGGGTCCAAAAAGATCAAATTCCAATTGACGGTGGGGTTTTTTTCTTCTTTTAATTTTACAAATAAAATTATGAAATTATTTTAATATATTAAAAAGTATATTTCATTATTAATTTCATTTGTCTATAAAATTTAAAAATTACATTACTGACGAATAAGATAATTTATCATTGAAATTTTTATACTATTTCTAACGGCTCCTATACCTAACTTATTTATTTCAAATTTTAATTTTGATTAGACTTATTCATAGGTTTGATCGGGTTAGGTAATAATTTAAAAAAAAATTAAAATAAAAGCCCAGCCTAAATTTAACTCTATCTTACAACTAGAATTTACTGAGCGAAAATAATAAAATATTTAAAAACTCATTTTGAATTGATATTTATATATTTCGTAATAAATTTAAATAAAAATATTATTTATTTATTAAATAGTGATCTAATTAGATCGATCTAACCCAAATAAAAAAACAAATAAAAAAAAATCTAATCTAAATCGAGTCAAATCAATTCGGTCCTTAAAGAGGTTTATTCTTGATTTGTGATAATTTCCACCACATGCTTGTGCAATTATTTTTTCCAAAAAAAAAAGTTGAAAGAAAAACTAACTAAAGAGATTTCAAAACTAGCAAAAATTTTACTCGAAAGGGTATGCAATGTACTTTGATCATGTTCAATGTCGTGTAATTTACCATTAGACTTTTTGACCATCAAAAGTCTTTGTATTGAGAGCCAAAAACTAAATTCCTGCTTACATTCATTTTTTATATATATTTTTGACTTTATATGTTTCCTCGTTGTGTAAATTGACCCACGCGTGGGTTTGAATAAAAATTAAATGTCATGCATGACGCATAAAATGGTTTTTTTTTTCGTTTTTGTTTGTGCTTATTAAAACACAATAAACGGCTGTCTACATTTTTTTTTTCTCAGTTATCATAATTCAGAAAATAAATATCCTTGAAATGATGATTCAAAAATTCTAAGTTCAAAAAAGAAAAGATCACTTTGAGGGGCGAAGGCAAAATTTTAAATAAAAACAGTCGGATAAAAATTCAAAATAAAAACTTTTATCATTTTTTATTTAAAGAAGCCTAAATATTAAAAAAAAAAAAAAAAAGCATCTAAACGGGGCCAAAGCCCCTACCCGTGTCCTTCGCTCTGCGTCAGGCTCCTTTAATGGCAGTGTGTATGTACATGCACGTAGTGGAAGAGTGATTTTTATGCTACTCGAATTTTTTATTTTTTAAAAAATATTTTTATTTTATATATATTTATTTATTTTATATTTAAATATAAATATAAAATTTTGATTATTTAAATTTTTAAAAAATATTTATATATTTATATTGAATATATATCATATATGATAATCGTTAATGTGGTTAAGGTATAAGTCAATTATAGGAAGCACCTCTTTTTTGAACATGAACAGATAATTACATACAGGGATTTGTTAACAACGTCAAGAAAATATATAAAATGACTTTCATTTCTTGATAATTATAGTAATAATTAGTTACACATTTTATATACATATATTCCATAGAAAATAGAATCAGATTAATAAGAATCTCTTACTGGGACTACTGAAGAAATGAAACCAACTGTGACAATTCTTGGATAAACAAGGTATTTGTACTTGTATTTTAATTTAAAGATTTAAAGAAAAAAATGAATAACAATGAAGTTAAACAATGAGCTTATACAGTATATAAACTAATCTTGTACTGTTGCTAAAATATATCGCCACGTCGTGTTGTCTAAAACTATACTTGTTTCTCTTAGCAAGCCTCGCACCAGAGAATCTAGGTGTTTGACTCTCCTTGATCCTGCTCCGGGGCTCAAACCAGGGTTCTCAAAGCCGCCAAGAGTCTGGCTGTCTATACTAATTTCCGATACCAGGGCTTGGACCCGAGTCCTTGATGCCTCCAAGGGTTTGGCTGTCAGTTAACTTGTTTCCCTGGCCAGGGCTTGGACCAGAATCCTTTATGCCTCCAAGATTGATGCTAGCCGTTAGCAGCCTGTTTCCTACACCAGAGCTCGGACCAAAGTTTTTAATGCCGCCTAGAGTGAAGCTATTGGTAAACTCGTTTCCCACACCAGGACTTGGACCAGAGTTCTTTCTACCACCAAAAGTCGAGCTATCGATTTTCTTGTGTCCCCCACCGGGGCTTGGACCAGAGTCCTTTACACCACCAAGAGTCGAGCTGTGAGTTAACTTGTGTCCCTGACCAGGAGGACTAGGACCCGAGCTCTTAATGCCCCCGAGGGTTTGACTATCAGTGAATTTGTGTCCTTCGCCACCATTGCTTGGTCCGGAGTCCTTTATACCTTCAAGACTCAAGCCGTCAATTAATTTATGTCCCGCACCTGGGCTTGGACCAGAGTTCTTAATGCCCCCCAGGGTCTGACCGCTAACGAACTTGTGTCCGTCACCAGGACTAGGACCTGACCCTTTGATTGCTCCAAGGTATAACCCAATATCAAAGAAATCAGGAACCCTTCCACCTGCAGAGTTTCGAGACATCAAGACATTGAACGGATCACGAGCTTCAGCCACAATGAGAATCGAAGTCAACAGTAAAAGAAAACAAGAAAAGCTTAAAAAAGATCCGACTGCCATCATATCAGGAAAAAAAATGGATAAATGAATTAAACTGAGGGAGATGAAGTGAAGCAAAGCAAAGCAAAGCACGTTTGAGTTGTATGAACAACAAGCATGATGTTCTATTTATAGCAGTTTTAGTGAGGAAATCAGTGGTAGTTATTTCTGACTAACATAATTTTGCTTAAGAAATGCTTCAAAATCCATCCTCTCAAAAGTCAAGAAAACGTGTTTAACTGTGTTCTTTGCGGGGAAACAAGTTGGGAAGTTTCTGGGAATATTAAAGAAAAAGAAGAAATTGATCGAAATAAGGCTTGAAAAAAAAAAAAGTATATTCAAAATTCACGAGAGATTGCGAGTCTAAGATGGAACTGGGAAGTCATAGAAAAATGAGGCAAAATAAGACCCAAAGAGTGTTTTGATTCTTAGAATTTCCATGGCCGCCCTGACGGCCTGAGTCGCCGGGCGAAAGTTCTTTTTCATTTTCCATTGGCAGCGTCCACTGGGGGGACCAAAGATCATGCAAATTTTTTTTTTTTCAATTTCTGTACTTGTGGCTATATTTATATATTTTATTATATTATAATTAATTTTAAAAAATTTTATACTTTAATAATTTCTATTAATAAATTTTAAAATATATAATTATTATTTTTAATTATTTTATTAATATTATACTCGAAATATCGTCTTCAATATTACTTTACCTAAAAAATAAAAAGGCTTTGAATTTCCAAGGCCTCGAGGAATTAATTTGCGGGTGGGACGACGAGATTTCATAGGAAAAAAAATAAAAAGGTTTGACTGGTCAGTCAGTCAAATCTAAATGCAAAACGTTTCGTCGTGAAAAATTCCTCTTTTGGTCATGACATGAACAAATTAAACCGCAACACGTGCCCCCCCAAAAGTCGTTAAATTCATGGCCAATTGTTATCATTAATTTGATAAATTATTTGGTATTTATTTTATTTCATTTACATTAATTAATTGATTAATTTTTTAATAGTATTCTACGCAATTAACCTTTTTATATATAAGTCATAATCTTTTAAAATAAAATAAAAAATTATAGATATTTAAATTATAATTTCAAACATTAATCTTTTAAGATATAATTAAAAAAATTTATTTAATTTTTTTTCTCAGTTTAGTAAAAAAGGCTGCAGTCACAGTAACCATTAGCATGAGTAAATACTAATCAAACCGTCCAATTGGGACGTTGTAATTGACTTGAAAGTCCAAAAAGCTTAAACAGCAAATAAGATTATTTTAAGATATAATTAAAAAAAGTATAATAGTATATTTAAATTTCCTCTTTAAGCATTTTAGAAAACGTAAGAACTTGCGTAAGTTAAAGTGCTTCCCCATTTATGATCAAAGCGACCAGACTTTATAGGCCAACTTGGACAACCCAACACTGGGACTGTACTAGAGTTGCCTGGAATGGAATGCCAGCATTCACAACGGAAGATCTTCTCACTTCGGCCGTGAATTGTAGAATTCATTTTAGTTTTTTTTTTAAATTTTTTTATCATAACTTGAGATAGGATAAGGGTTATAATTAGAATATGAACTATTAATCTAATTGATGCTACTTCTTATATAAAAAAATTGATATATTCATTTATTCTTATTATATTCGTATTAAATTTTTACACTCACGTTTAAAATAGCCAAATCTCATCTTTTTGTACCTTACAGCATAGACTAGGAAGAAACTCTTTAACAAATCCACCTTTAGAACTCTTTTATAGAAGCTTAAATAGGCAGACTAGAAATTTCGTTTTAGTTATTTTTTTATTTATCTTCTCTTTGGATCAGCAAGTTTAGTGCATTAGAAAACCCAAGTCCATATTTGTGTTAAACCAGCTGTGGCCCATTCTAATTTGGGCTTTCTTGGAGCATGTCTAGTAGAGCCGAGTCACTGAAATCACTCTTCTCAGCCCCAAGAGAAGGGCTGGAATATTAAAATACTTCCACTTCTTTAGAAGAACTCAGATATAGTTTTAAAAGAAAAATTATAAATAAAAAAAATTTAAATTTAAATGTTATTATATATTATTTTTTAAAAATAATTATATAAATTAATTAAATTTGAAATTTGAAATTATCGGATATCAATAAAGCAGCATGTTCAACATCTCACCTGGTTAGCGTAGAACACGCCCATTTCATAAATCACACAGGCCTCTCAAGCAATAGATGTCCCATCAAGGCAAGAAAAAAATATGCGTTAGTCGGTCACACTTCCAAACATTCTTGAACTTTCGAACTTGACTTTTCCGCAAAGTTTGATTTCGTATTACTAAAGGCATCATTTACACGACGGCATCCGGGGTTCCATTTTGTTGTGTGAACACTGTTGCATGATTCGGAAGTTTCACGCGCAGTCACTTTGGGATAAATCGATGTATTACTATATAAATGAGATATATATGGCAATAAATTATTTAAATATTATTAGAAAAAATTTAAATTTAATTCAATTATTTATATCGAATTAAAATTAAAATTATTAAATAAATAAAATTTAAATATTTTAATATTTAACTCGAACATTAATCTTTAATAGTTTTCACACCCATAGAATATTAATCTTTAATTGCAGCCCCACGCCCGAACATTCCCTTAAAAAGGGCAAGATGATAAATTACAACCATTAATTTTCCCTTTTTTAGGGAATATGTTAAATTTAGAGGCTCAGGAATTTTGATGCTTAAAAGAGTTATACTATGAATACAACATTCTCTAGTTTTCATTTTGTACTTTCATTTTTTTGGTACAAAATGAAAGCTTCTTTCTTTTGGTGGAGACCTTGGACGAGTTCAAGTCGGGCTCGCGAGAAAAGTAAAGCTCTTTTAATATTAGTTTTTTTCATTTACAAAATTTAAAATTAAGATATTATTTTAAAAAAATAAATACCTTATCCATTTGAATCAATCGACGTTGATTACAAAATGAAAGCTTTCGTGCTCTAGTTTTTGGGTTTTCGATACTTTTCTTTTTGACTAATGTTTAGCATAAGAAACACTTGTAAGACAAATTTAATTTTTACAGCTGATTATATATGAGATAAGACTATATAAATTCATATTAAATTTAATTAATTTATATAATTATTTTAAAAAAAATAATATTTAATAAATTTAAATTATAACATTTAACATCTCTATTTTGTCACTTATTTTCAAAGTTGACTTTTTCTTTACTAAAATGTTTGGGATCTCTATTTGAAAAAGTTACTTATTTGTTTAGCATATTAAGAAGTAAGAATTTTTACCATTCTATAGAATTATTTTCTGTTTATTTCTGATTTGGACTGTATCTATGAAAACTAATTGATAAGACAAGTCCAATGCTAAAAAACCTGATTAATATTATAATTTTAAACAAAAATACAATTATATAATAAATATAAGCTATAAAAATAATTAAATTATAATAAAAAATATGATATAATATAAAATAATATTACAAAGATAATATAAAAATATAAATTTATTAAAATTTATATAAAATAAATTATTAATATTTTAAAATATATATTATATTAAACATAATTATAATATTTAAAAAATAAAAACTCCGATGTAATTCTGACTAGGATTCCAACGCCACAATTATTTAATCTCAAGGAAACTTCAGCGTCAAAGCTGCTTTCTTTACACCCCCAATGTGGGGAAGCTGAGCTTATATATATAATTTTGATTTGATGTTTCTCCGGTGCAGAAAAGATTGTGAGAATAAGAACCGGTGGTTCCCAGTGCACTTCTCCTATTGTACAATAGACAATGCCCACTACAACAAGACACCCACATTTGATCCTCTTGTTTTCATCGAAAAGAAACCAATCAGGCAACCCCCTCACCTCGGCTGCCACTGGCCTACAGCTTTTTTCTTTTCTTAACCATTATTGTTCAGTTCCCCTTAACAATTTTAATATTACTTTATAGATCATAATCTAAAGATAAAAAGGGAGAGATGTTGATATTAAATTTTGAATTTAAATTGTTTTAGATATTATTTTTTAAAAAATAATTATTTATAATGAATCAATTAAGTTAATATGTTATTTTATTATTACCAACAACATTTCAAAACTAATTTATCACAACTGATGTAAGAAAATGTGTTTTTAAAATCATTTGAACAAAGAATTAAACTCAAATAAAACCTATATATATAAAAAGAAAATAAATGATACTTCTGATTCATGAATCATACATTTTATATTTGACAGTCTAACTGTGAATCATATATTTCATGAAGCATTTATATATATATATAAATATATATTTTTTTAAATTCAAGTTTGTTTCTAATTTCTATAATTCACAATTTGATTTTCTGTTCGCATGTTTGCCATATTAATCTTGTTATACCCAGCTGTACAGACTTATATCCATTACGGATCTAAATTTATTCATGATAAATAATTTAGCTGAAGATGAGTCAGCTTTAAATTATAGGAATAAAAAAAGTTATTAAAAACATTAAGTTCATTATTTATTATATATTTTATTATCCCATCGCCTTCTCTACGAAAAACTTGATTGACTTAAACATCTAGATCCCGAGTATCAGCTCCGACATCTTTCTACCCATTTTTATATTGTAAATCTCCTCATGATTTGGATTGGTTGATCCTCTGTGTGCATCATCAACACTCCTTGCTTGCTTGCTCAAAACCGAGAAAAAAAACTGTACCATAGAGGATGGGAAGCAGAAGAGATAAGAGAGTCATGGTGTTGAATGTAGATACGAATCATTGAATGTCATTGCCCACTTTCCTCTTTTTTCTTTTTTTATTTTTACAGCCAAAAAAATGGCAGTTTTCTATTTCTGATTAAATAATTACCAAAAAAGAAAAAAACCTTGATGTGTAAAACAGGATCATCCTTCCTTTTCTTCTAATGTCCGCAGCCAGCTTAACAGAAAACTTCTACCCCATAAACATTCCATCTTGCATTATACATGCAAGGAGTGGTCCATGATTTGCCAAGTCCTGCAAAACAGATTGAAAATTATGGCATAAGAAAGCATATGATGCTTAGGACCATCTTAGCCAGATGAAGTTATATTTTTTTAACAGTAACACCGGCCAGCAGTCTGGACCAAATTTGGGCGAGAAGATTAAAAAATCGAGTTATAATCTAGTTCGATTTAATCTATGAATAGATTTACCTTTTACTGATTGATACTAACCAAAAGTTCGATACATAGTTATAAACATGGTGAATGAGCTATAATTTTGAACTAAGGGATTAAGTTTTATTAATTTAGTCACATTTAATATGTTAGAATTTGAATTTTAATATTTATAATCGGTTTTTTTCCTGCAATCCTTTTTGTACCAAAATAAAGAGCTGTAACCTTTTATAGCATAAACCTTGTCCATCTGATGTGTTCGACATAGAATCCTAATTTCTGTGTTAAATGGAAGAGTTTCTTTTCATTTTCACTTTATTATGATAGTATTTTCAAAAAATCCACTCATTCAAACAGGCTTTGTTGTAGGTTGAATTAGTGCTGTCTTAATGTTTACACAATCCGACGACTGCATACAAATGCAAATATGTTTCGGAAAAGGACTACTCGGTTAGAACAAGATAGGAATTAGTAGCAATGAATTGACTATTAATGACATTGTTGTTAGCAGGATTTTAAACAAAGGTATATAACCTGATGTTACGATTGTTATTGTATGATTTTAATTTTTATTCATGGTTGATAGTCACTGTATCACATTGGCAATCATTATATCTCTAACTATAAAAAATATAATGCGATCAAAAATACATTCACTATTGCAATTATTATTATTATTTGTTAGTTAATCTTCCTTTATCCAGTGACAATGAGGGAGAGGTTTAGTTCCTGTTATTAATTCATCCAACAGGGAGAATCAGAGAGTTGATGCAATATCCGTTACAAAGGTGAAAAAGATTTAGCATTGGAATACTAAGCATTTTTAACAGTTGACATAAGCATTGCCAACCCCCCCGCCCAAATTAATCGTTTAAGCATCATCAGATGGGAAACCCCTAAATAAAAAGGATCCAAATTTAATAATATATCTACAGCCACTTCCTTCCACATTTGATTCCTCTCTAATTTATTTTTTTCGGTGCCTATATTCGACAGATATAGATATAAATATCTAATTTTTTAAAAACCTTTCAAATATATAAAAGTATTTAAAAAATTAAAATATATATCTTTAACACTTATATCTAAATTCGAGTAGCATATATTCCTCCATCTTTTTTTAAGTAAGTCCAAGCAAAAGTTACAAATAATGGGACCTCCATCTATTCCTCCTATTTAACATCAGCTCTATAACAGAAACTTCATATATACAAACCTGTTATTTGAGTTGAGAATCTTTGTGCTATGACTTTCCAGAGGGATGAAGAAATAAATGATATATCAGTCAACAATCAAGATGCTGATGAATCGAAAACCGGAGGTCGTGACAACAACACCACCGAAACAGGAGCTGGAGATGGTACTAACTTGGGGGATTTGTTGAGTTTAGGGCCGCTCAACAGACATGATCCTGCAACTGCAAAAGCTGAAGAGCACTGTGATAATCAATCAAAGCCTGCGGCCTGCAGTAACAAGGTTTTCTCATGCAACTTTTGCATTCGAAAGTTTTACAGTTCCCAGGCCTTGGGCGGTCACCAGAATGCGCACAAGAGGGAACGAGGAGCTGCCAAAAGGTTCCAGCAGTCTCACAAAATGGCGATGACAACAGTGGGGTTCCCCTTCAATTCCATGGCGGTTCGATCACTTGGGGTCCAGCCTCACTCTCTTGTTCATAAGCCTGTCAGAGAAGGATCTTCAATGGTGGCAAGATTTGATGGTTCCAGTTCTGGGTTTGGTATGGCTTGGACGAAACCCTTTATGCTTGAAGAATCAGTGGATTCGATCTGGCCAGGAAGCTTCCGCCTTGAAAAATTGCCAAAGCAAGAGCCTGATGATTTGCAAAAGCTCGACTTAAATCTTCGGTTGTAGATGTTTAAATTTGTCTAGCTGTTCTATCTCACTTTGGGGTATTTTGACATTCTTGTTTTCCTTATGTAAAGGCTCCGTTATCTTTATTTAATGTGTTTCATATGCTCATCTTTTGTCTAATAATAACTGCAAATTATTTTGTGCAAATTATTTCGAAAAATTTTCCTCAATCATGAATAAACAAAGCTAGGAAGTTGTTGATTGAGTTTTAATTCAAAAGACATACATACATATTGATCAATTCCTAAAAATTAAGGTTTAAGAGGATTTAAGTTATTAATATTCTGCTTTAAATGAGTTAATCATACAGAAATTACTCAAATTAGGATGAAAGGCAGAGTAAAAAAAAAAACTTAAAAAACAAAGTTTTATAGGCTGACCACTTGTCAAAATACCTGAATGGCTAGTTTAGGTTACGATAGTTTAAATAATAAAATTTATTTTTATTTAAATTCAATTATAAATATTAAATAAAAATAATTTTTAATATTATTTTAAATAATAAAATATCTTTTCAATTTGATTTGAACTTAATCTAAATCTTATCCAATCCAAACTTAAGTTAAAAAAAAATATTAAATCATAACTCTGTTTATGGATACCTTCATTTGCTAGATTTAGATGAGAACCAATTTTAACTTTTTGGTTCGAGCTAAGACCAACTTATCAAATAGTTCAAGTACTAATTTGAATGCTGTACTTTGAGCATAGCTAATAATACTTGATGTAATTATATAAATATAATAGGTATAAAATTATAAATATATGATATTAATATATTTTTAAAATATGTAAAATATCAATTATTAATATATCAAAAATAATATAAAATATAAAATATTTTAAATATAATTATGATATAAAAAATATAAATATAATATAAATACATAAATTATTAAATTTAACTTCGAAAAAACTTTTTGATTTGGGCTTTGATCCAAATCCAAAGTTCATTATATCAATCAATGTTAAAGTGGGCTCATAACTTGTCCAGTTTCGGAGTGGTTGAATTTTCTTTGCCTTGGATTTGATTATTCATAATGAAACTTACCCAACTTGCTGAGTGTTACTGACAAAGTTCACTATTTTAACATTCGTTTAACGATGTCCAATAAGAAAGACTAATTGCTCAGTTTAATGGTATTTGGTTTTGTTTTCTTTATTTTTATTTTTATTTTTATTTTCCTTCTTTCAACTTATCTGTCTCTTACAAGTAAAAGTGAGATAAGTAAGTTTTGTCCGATACTTAAAATTTATAAATTATTTATTTTTAATAAAAAAAAAGTAATAAAATAAGGTATAGATGCTTTTTCTTATCTTATTTTAAAAAAACTTACTTTTACGAGAATTTTATATTTTTTTCTTTAAAATTCTCTTTGTCCATTACCCAAAAAACTCTTTTTATCTCTCAAATTTCTCTTAGAAAAAGCTTTATACCCCGAAAAAAAGTAAGATCTTGCATGACATCAATACGTAGCTTTTAAGGATTAAATTATCAAACAATTTTTACTTTATTTTTTAATTTTTTTTATAAAAATTTTGTATCAATTTATAAATTAAAAAAGAAGAGAGGCCAAACAATTTTTTTTTTCTGTTTATAGGGGGGCCAACATGCTTGTAACTCAAACTGCAATACAAAAATGTTAAACGGAGCTTGTTGCTGTTGAACTGTTTCCCTCTAAATATTCGGGTATGATGGAACCTGATCTGGGAAGCCTGGCACTTAATGATATTTGGGCTGTTCAAATTGAGCCCAATATATTGAAACAAATGGACCAAAACCCAGGTTTTTTTTTCAATATTCTGCAAAATCTGGGGGAAAAAAAAAACCATCGAAGGGAGCAATCGGCTCTGACCCTTCCCATAATAAAATATCCTCACTATCAAGCAAGCAAAGAACAAAGGGTTTTTATCATTTCCTTCTATCAGCAGTACCCAAAGCCTCACCTTCCTGGTTTTTGTGTTCTATCTGTTAATCGACTGCCGAGGTATTTTTTTTAATAACTTATGGTTGCTTCAATGAAATTTCTTTTAGTTTATTTATTTTGTTGGATATTAGGGTGTTTGGGTTTTGATAGTGTCGATAGTTGGTGTTAGAGTATGCATGGAATAAAGAATGGAAAAAAGACAAAATCAGGAATTGCGGGATTTAATTTGGCGTATAAATGAAAAATGAAAGGCAAATTAAGATAGGAGAAATTTTCTGAAAACTTAGTTTCATGATCTTATTGGTGTAAAAATGTTTATTGGGTAGTATCATACATAGAGAGAGAGAGCGCAACAGCAAAGAGCTATTTGTTTATCTTTTTTTTTCTTTTTTCAACATGTTGGTTGATGGGATTTCAAATAGTTTCGATTCGTAGTTTGCTATAATTCGACATTTATTATTTGTTCTTAGGACATTAGGTACTTGAATAGCTAATTTCAGCCCTGGTGCAAAGAAGTAAGAGCATGAATTTGAGGATTATCTTCTACCACATTGTCTAAAACATCTGAAGAACTATAACATTCCACCACCGTTAGGTATTTGAGCTATGGATAGATATTCCGATGGGCATCCTGCTTTCTAGATAAGGTGGCAGGTGATTAAATGCTTTTGGAGCATTAAGGGTATGGACTGCTGGACTTATCTTGAAAGCCTGGTTCCCAAATGTTTTGTTCATTTTGGTTCTATATTGAAATATATGTTACTTAGACTTGTGTGTAAGTGTCGGACATAGGTATGTATCTGGCACAGTTATATTCAATTTTTTTAAAAAGTTTTTCTACGTATTTGGAGGGTCATATCCCCATAACTATGTACAAATATGCGTTGGATATGGGTGTCAGACACAGCTATTTCAAGAAAAATATAGAGTCATAGCAACATAGATTGAAACATTTTACCGGTATCGTGTATTTTACTCCTGCTTAGCTTAGTCTGTGTTGGTTGTGGTGTTCCATGGAAACTTTCTTTTATGTTTATATTGTTAATTCTTTTATTTTATTTATTTATTGTAGAATTTTCAATTGCTTCTCGCAGTATTGTCTTGTACTACCAGTGACTTTGCACAACTATGGCCAGTACTATTGAGCAACATGTGACAAATGATTCTGCATCTTCTCTGATAGAGGAGCTTCGTAACACAGTTCTTGAACTGGAAGCTTGCGAGCATGCTTCTGAGAACAAGGTTCAGTGGAGAGAAATTGAACGACATTTTCGCAATCTTGAGGTGGCATTAAAGAAGAAATCTGAAGAGCTAGAAGCGAAGGAGAAGGAATACAAGGAGAAAGAAGCTGAAACTCTTGCATTGATTGCCGAGAGGGAGGCAGCTGTTGCTACTAAAGAACAAGATTACTTGGACCGCGTGCAGGAGCTGAAAGATGCTGCTGTTGCTGCCATTGCAGAGGCACGTTCGAATTTCAAACCAACGACTGCAGAACATCTTGATGCTGGGGACAACAAAGATACCAAGGTAAGCAGTTCTGTTGGTGATAGAAACTCTCCTGATGAGGGCTTTCCTCATAAAACAAGTGAAAATACTGAAAATGTGGCTGCCGATATTAAGCCACGTCCAGAGCTGACACACTTTTGTGAGCAAATGGATGCAAAAGGACTTCTGAATTTTGTAATGGAGAATCAGAATGATCTAAATGCCATTCGTCAGGAACTTCCTGTTGCACTAGAAAGTGCAAGTGAACCAGCCCGTTTGGTGCTGAATTCACTGGAGGGGTTTTACCCTCCTGACGAAACTACTGAAACTGCGGATGAAAGGGATGCTGCCCTTGAGGACATGCGCAAATCCTGCATTGTCTTATTAGAAGCCATGGCTACCTTTTTGGCCAGAATTGACCCTGGTGCTTATCACCATCTGAACCCTGAAACCAAGCAGCAAGCTAAGGCAATTGCTGATGAGTGGAAACCTAAGTTGTCTAATGCAAGCAGTGATGCTGCCAATGACAATTCATTGGAAGCTGAAGCATTTTTGCAGTTCCTTGCTACTTTTAGGATTGCTTCGGAGTTTGATGAAGAAGAACTCTACAAGCTTGTTGTTGTGGTTGCTCACCACCGGCAGGCACCTGAGCTCTGCCGTTCCATTGGATTAGCAAGGAAAATGCCAGGTTGGTGTTCTTCTAATTAACTGACCTGATGAGGTATGGAGGCAGGACTGTTGTTTCCATAAGATGTGTCTCGAGGTTTTATTCCAGTTTGGTGTAATGATGGCTATACCTCTGTTTGATGTAGATTTGCTAAATCGTTTCTTACCGTGGCAGGTCTTGTTGAGTTTTTGATTAACAGCGGGAGACAAGTTGATGCTGTACGATTTATTCATACCTTCCAGCTTAACGAAACATATCCTCCAGTGCCCCTATTGAAGACGTTCATGAAAGAGTTGAGGAGAAACAACCAAGGGAAGGGTGGGAAGTCTCGTGGTGCTGCTGGTGCGCAGGTATGTGCGCTTTTGCAGAATTTTGACCCGATGCTATGAACTTTCTCTTCCCACTGGTGATTTCCTCTTTGTATGCAGGATGATGTAAATGTACGAGAACTCGTAGCCTTGAGAGGTGTAATAAGATGTATTCAAGATTATGGCCTGGAAGCTGACTACCCACTTGAGCCACTTAAGACAAGGTTGGCTCAACTGGAAAACGCAAAGCCAGATAGTAGGAAGAGAGGACGAGATTCCGGTAAGCATCACCAACGGAAAAAGTCAAGACCCAACGGTGGATTCCGAGGGGGATTTCATGGACCTCCAGGCAGGCAGGCTCCACCTGTTTACAACCAGAGGGCTGCATATACTGGAATGCCCGAAAGGTATCCTCATGCTGGTCCTAACCCCTACAACTATCAAGTCCCGAACCAACCTGTTTATGCGCCGCAAGCCGGTGATCAAAGCTTATACTACTATTCTCAAGACGACAAAGTTCAAGCTCCTTCATATAATGCTGGTGCAGCTAACTATGGAAGCTACAGTGGTAGCGGATTGCAACCATCACAACAGCCATATATGTAGTTGTTCTTGATAGAAAAGTTTGCCCATAGATGCAAAGATTAGTGTGTCATCAGATTTTTGGCCCTTAACGTGGTGCTAACTGCTAGTGTTGCTCTCGACCCCTCAGATTTTTTTTTTTCTTAATTTAATTCTCTTGAGGCTTCTATTATCCAATGCCTTTAAACCCATGTCTAGTGTTCTCTTTTTTCATTTTAGTTTCCAATTTACTCGTAAACTTTAATCTTTATCTACTTAGACTCATAAGAACATTAATATATTATGTGTTCAAGTTTTTTCCAACCCATGATTTTGAAAACTTCATTCAACGTGAATGGCATCTGATCGACGGGCAATATGGTTAATGTAGGACATTTTTTCTCATCATGTCTTTCCCTGTTGAGTCTTATTAATAATAATGAAAGAAATTGCACAAGGAGGCATCGTTATCTTACTCTTGTCTTTAAATTTTTAAGTGAATATTTGTTACGGTCCATCCTCATCATTAGACTTGTTAATAGGCTTGTAGCTCACTCAGCTCAATAATAAATTGTAT
>JAQSVH010000003.1:3321670-3333410 GCA_029448705.1 Adansonia digitata
TTTTATATTTATATTCATATTTATTTGTGTTCATATCTTATTTTATATAATATTTTAATTATTTTTTATACAAATAATATAATGTCCAAAGGTTCGTGCATTTGAAAGTGTGTGAGATTGAACTTTTGCAATTTATTTTGCTAATTGAATTAGTTTTTGATATATTGTTTCAATATTATAAGTGGATTAAAATATCATATATTTTATTTTTAAATTATTTTTTCACTTTTTAAATTTATCTAACCAGCTTATGGAAAATTTGATGATTCATATGTGTTATGTTTCTTATTTTTTTATGTATATAAACACAAAATATATCAAAATTTAAAAGGTAAATATGATACGTTTATTAAATATATCGTATTTATTGTAAAATAATTTATAATTTATCATCTTTGATTTTATAAATTATTTGAACAAGTGGCTTGAAAAACTATTATTTGTCATGTACAAATATAATATTTAATATATATTTTATTAATTTTTGAGCTAACTCAGAGTAGTTAAAAAACATATTTTCAAACCTTTAAATGAGATGATGTTAAAACCACGTGTCTTAATACTAATATATATAATGGCATATTATACATTAATGCAATAACTTAAAAAAAAAGAGGCAATCATATTATCGTAAATTTTTAAAATACTTATGTATATTTAGACCTTTTTAGGAGTCAAGTAATTTACTTAGGATTGATTTGGATATAATATTTTGTGGCTTAGGAAGAGATGGTTTGACCCGGATTTTTGTTTATTTAATTAAATAATATTTATATTTTATTTTATTATAAAAATATAAAAATATTAATATAAAATATTTTAAATTTTTATTATTTTTTAAAGAATGATTTGGGTTATCAGATTCGATCAAATTCAAGTTCGAACTTAAATTTTAAAATTTTTAAGCCACGTATTTTTTAAGAAATATAAGACTCAATTTTTCTATGCTAAACTATTACATCCAATATGAAAATCAATGAACGAACCAAACAAATAAATTAATAAACTTACAAATAATTAAATAAAATTCAATTTAAAACAACATAGAGCTTGTATCTACAATTTCAAGATTTTAAATATTATTATTATTATTATTATTATTATTATTATTTAATTAGGAGAATATTTCGTAGAAAAGAGAATCAGATTAACAAAGAAATCTCTTATTACAACGTAACAACCGAAGATCTAGAACAGCTTTGATGATTATTGGATAAATTAGGAATTTAAACCACGAAATGAATACTAATGAACTAAAGAAAACACTTAAAAAGTATAAAGGAGTCTCCTTGCTGTCGCAAAAATATACTGTTACTAGTGTTCGCTAAAAGTATACTTGTTTCGCATTTTGCCAAGTGTTTAGCTATATGTTCATTAGTGTCCCGCACCAGGGCTCGGACCGAGTCCTTGATGCCTTCGATGGTTTGACTTTCAGTTAACTTGTTTCCTACACCGTGATTTGGACCGGAGTCTTTGATGCCTCCAAATGTGAAGCTATCAGCCTGCTTGTTTCCTATACCAGGGCTTGGACTAGAATTTTTAATGCCTCCAAGATTGAAGCTAACTGTTAACTTATTTCCCGTACCAGGGCTCGGACCAGAGTTCTTAATGCCTCCAAGATTGAAGTTATCAGTTAGCTTGTTTCCTGTACCAGGGCTTGGACCAGAGTCCTTAATGCCTCCGAGATTGAAGCTATTAGTTAACCCATTTCCCATACCAAGGCTCGTCCCGGAGTCCTTAATACCTCCAACATTAAAGCTATCAGTTAGCTTGTTTCCTGTACCTGGGCTCGGACCAGAATCCTTAATGCCTTCGAGATTAAAGCTATCAGTTAACATGTTTCCTTCACCAGGGCTCGAGCCAACGTCCTTAATGCCACCAAAAGTGAAGTTGCCGGTGAACTTGCTTTTTACACCAGGGCTCGGACCAGAATCCTTAATGCCTTCAAGATTGAAGCTGTCAGTTAGCCTGTTGCACACATCAGGGCTTGGCCCGCAGCCCTTAATGCCACCAAGAGTAGAGCTGTCGGTAAACTTGTTTCCTATGCCAAGGCTGGGACCAAAATTCTTAATACCACCAAGATTGAAGCTATTAGTTAGCTTGTTTCCTACACCAGGGCTTGGGCCGGAGTTCTTAATGCCACCAAGAGTAAAGCTATTGGTAAATTTGTTTCCTACATTTGAACTCGGGTCGGAGTCCTTTATACCTCCAAATGCCGAACTATCAAGTAATTTGTGTCCCCCACCAGCGGTCGAACCAGAGTTCTTAATGCCTCCAAGGGTTTGACCATTAATGAACTTATGTCCCTCACCAGGGCTAGGACTAGAGTTTTTAATGCCACCAAGTGTTTGACTATTGGTAAACTTGTTTCCCTCACCAGGGCTCGATCCGAAGTTCTTACTGATTCCAAGGGTTGTCCGACTATCAGTGAACTTGTGTCCTGCACCAGGGCTCGGACCCGAGCCCTTGATTGCTCCAAGGTATAAGCTAATATCAAAGATATCATTAGGAACCCTTCCACCGGCAAACTTTTGGGACATCAAGGTATTGAAGGGATCGCGAGCTTCAGACACAATGAGAATGGAAATCAACGCTAAAAGAAAAGAAGAAAAGCTTAAAAAGGATATGACTGAAGCCATAAATATCAGAAAAAAGTGAAGCTGAAGCAGTAGTGTAGTAGGTTTTTAAAGCCAAAGCAATTTGCAGAAAGCACGTTTTTATGTGATTATTTGGTATGAACACTGGGAATACATCCTTGTATTTATGGCGTCGGTTTGAAGAAATTAGTAGTAGGTTTTTTTTGACTAAGGTTAAATTGCTTGAGAGATACTTCAATCTATCCAACTTAAATTCAAAAGAAAACGTGGTTGAATGTGTTTATGGCGGAGGAAACCAGGGAAGTTTATTTGCAATCACAAATATATCTTTTGTGGCATTGTGTTTATCATAATATAATTATGGGTTTAACAAATATTATTATAATCAATTAGAATAAAAATCGACTGAAAAAAATACAAATAAGAAAATAATACTCCTAATATAACACTTAAACCTGAAAATTTATATCCATGCAGCTTGAATTTTTTTTTATTCAAGCACAAAACAGGTTGGCCGAACGGCTTGTTTTACGGTTTAAATAATATTAAAAGATCATCTTATATTAATATTTATATATTTTATAATTAAATTTAAATAAAAATATTTTTATTATTAAATAGTAATTTAAACTAAACGAATCAAATTATTAAAATTTTTGTTTAAACTTCGCTCGTATGAGTTGAATTTACTGAATCAAAATAATTAATTTAATTTATAAACAAATTTACTCACGTTGCGATTACTATTTTAAGTCTCCTAGTGAATTCAAGAAAAGAGAAATTGAAGAAAACAAAACAAAGGATGGAGATTGCCGGTCTAAGCTGGGAAGTTGAATTCGTAGAAAAAATGGGAAGTGAATGGAAACTGAAAGTGTTGAATCTTTAGTTTTTCCCCGGCCGCCTGACGGCCTGAGTCGCCCCGAGAGTATGTTCTTTTCCCCCGGCAGCGTCCAACTGGGGGACCGAAGAACACGCAAAGAGAATCTTTGAATTTCGAAGGCACCTCCAGGAATTAATTACAAACGTGACGAAGATTTCAGGGGGGAAAATAAAAAGGTTTGACTGGTCACTTAGTCAAATCCAAAATGCAAATGATTTTACTCCACTGGAAAAATTGCTCATTGTTTCCTAATAATATTAGGAACAAATACGATAAAAAAAATTAAAATATGAGATAAATATATAAATATTTTATAAATTATATAATAAAAATTATGAATATATTATGATTTTTATAAAAATATAAAATAATTTAAATATAATTATAACACGATAAAATATATAAATATAATATGAATGCATGAATTGTTAATAAAAGTATCACGGCTCAAGCCACTTAGATTACTTATATCTATTGTCCACAATTAATTAAAAATAAAAAAATTATTTTTATATTAATATTATCTATTTTATAATTAATTTTTAGTTATTAAATAGTAATATAAAATAAGTCCAAATTGACAAAAAAAAATCATGTTGAAAATCTGAAAAAACGAATGAATAGCCTAACCTTTGGATAAATCTTATTATTAGGCCTAACATGTATTAAAATTTGTTATATTCATTTTCGATCGTCATTAATTCGATAAATTATCACGTGTGTTGAGTATTTAGCTTCATACTTTGATTTTCAATTTACGTGAATTGAATAAATGTTGATAGCATACTATGCAATTCAAATTTATCAAAAGGTCTATTTAATTTTCCCTTTTTTTTTTCTTTCCACTCAATTCACAAAAGGAATTTGACCAAACGGGACAGCAGCCACAATAATCATCATCGTAACTTCACTAGGAAGATGAATTGATTTGGATCAGATTTAGATTAAAAATAGTGGTTAAGAAGAGATTAAGTATTTTAATGGTGGTGTTCAGTTCATGGCCGCAAAATTTTTTTAATTTTTTTATTTAGGTTCGATTCGGCTTGTAAATTTATTTTATTATTTAAAATATTAAAATATTATTTTTATATTAATATTTATATATTTTATAATTAAATTTAAATAAAAAATATTTTTTTATTTATTCAATAGTGATTTGGATTGGGTGGATTAATCGGTCTAATACGAGCTAGGACTATCAAGGCAGGTGGCTATCCCACCCAATAATTATCATGCTTGATAATTAATAAATAATTAAAAATTATTAAAATATAAATAAATAAATAAAATATATTTATTTATCTTCAAATAAAAATAAATAATAATTATTAAAGTTATATAAACGATTTGTTGATTAGTAGCTAGTAGATTTATCAGTTTTGATTCAAAGTCAAAAACCTAAACTAACTCGATTTGATCCGAAAAAGTAAACGATATTAAAAAGATTTGAACTTGAATTGATTCGAACAATTAACCCGAAATCACTTAAAGTCAAAATGATCAAACCCGATAAACTCAAATTTTAAACCTAATAAACCTAAAACCAAATTACTCGAAAACTTGGCTGATCCAAATCCGATATAATCCAAAACCAAAATAATCTAAAATCAAAATCGATTAACTCAAATCTTAAACTCGATTGATCTGAATTCAAAATAATATAAAATCAAAATGATCTAAACATAAAAATAATCTAAAAATATAAAAAAAAATTAAAATAATATAACTCGAATTAATTTAACCCAAAATCAACCCGACTTAGAGGTGTAGTACCTAGTTACACTGTGAATCAATAGGAAAATTGGAGGGAAAAAGAAAAAGTGCAGGATTAAGGTTAATGACAGCTGCTTGGGAATTGCAAGTACAGATCTCCAAGTTTGTAGCATAAATAAACCCTGTCTGAACATTTTTTCCGAAAAATGGTTCTTGTTTATTGGGTTATGGTTTCATTTACGTTTCCTTTACCAATAAAAAAGCATAAAGAATAACAAATTAAGGTGTACTTTTGTTCCTTGTTTGTTTCAACCTCCCATTTTCTATCTCCTCTTCTTGATTCCTTTTCCTGTTTCTATGTTTGAACCATGCAGTTCCTTTTTTTCGAATTTCCATGTCTGCACGTTATTCTCAATTAATAAATTTGAAACTTAATTAAATTAATTTACATAATTAATTTTAAATGATAAAATTTAATAAATTTATATTTCAAATTTCATTATTTATAATTTATCTCAAATTAAATCTTTCTTTGTAAAAAAATATATTAATTGTTTCTCATTGTAGGGAAAAAAATAGTAGAACTAAGATTTATTTTGATTGATTCGTATAATTATTTTTAAAAATAATATTTAATAAATTTAAGATATATATCTCAATGCTTTTATAGGTTTTTTCCCTTATACCATAATGTGGTTTATGCGGGCAATTATTGATATCGATAGAATACTAGACTTTTAATTATAACTAGAATTCCACACATTTAAGTGAAAATATTTCGGTAAAAAAATTAAATATAAAAATATGTAATTTTTTTTAAGTGGATATTTTTTTTAAAAAAAAAAGTGGGTACACAATGGATTTTTTTTAAATGGGTAATTTTTTTAAGAAAAATGTGTGCTTTAAAAGTACATAGGTAATTTTTTTTAATACAAGATATTCTAATTTTATAAAAAACATAATTATTCTTATTTAATTTTTAGATTTTATAATTTTATTTGATTGGATGTATTTTTATCAATTAATTTAATGTTAGTTAATTTGTGACACTAAATTAAATTAGTGCTTTAATAATAATATAAATATTAAATTTAGTACTAAAGTGTATATATATATATGTGTGTGTGTGTGTATAAAGAGCAATTTACCTTTGGCAGTCTTATACCGCTAGCAAATTAGTACATGCTAAGATCTAATTGGCCTTCCAGAATTGGAATGCACTAAAGTGTAAAGTCATGAGTTCTGACAAAGTACAAATGTGAATGTAAAACTAGTTAGCCTCAAATATACAGAGGAACAACAATAAATACGAAAATGATATTATTTATTCAAAGGATATGATATTAATATGATACAATTAAGTGTGTCAATAGTTACATATTATGTCTAAATTTATTCAAAGGATAGGGTAACTTATTTGGTCTAACAAATAGATCGAGTTTAGATATAAGATTTAGTGATTTAAGTCAGTTTAAGTTAATTTGAATTATTATTCATTTAATAAAAATAATTTTTTATTTAAATTTAATTATAAAAATTTAAAAATATTAATATAAAATAATATTTTGATATTTTTAATGAATAAAATGAGTCTATAAACTAGGTCGGGTTGAGCTTCGATAAGAGATTTTAAAAACGATGGCCCAACTTGGCTTAGTCCATGAATAAATCTAATCGAGTTATGTTTATTATATTATTTTTTTGTCTATTAAATATTATAGAAGATTTTAAAAAAACTCTAACCATGGCCTTACTTGGCTTGGCCTATGAACAAATTTAATAGTGTATTGTTTATTAAATTATTTTTTATTTAAAAAACATCATATTTATATTATATTTTTGTATCATATCTAAAAAGTATAAGATCAACAATTATAGAAAAATTATGTTGCTCAAATTAAGATGAGAATACTATATATAGATTTATTTAATTTTTTTTAAAGTTTTTTCATATATTTGGACTTTAAACAGCTTATGAAAAATTATATTTTTATAATTATATCTGAATATATATTAAATATGAATGTTAAATATAAATACTTAAAAGGTAATGAAGATCGGAGATCAAGTCCACCAAATACTTCCCTTAATGAAAACCACTCCAAAAAGCCGTAAACCGTCCTTTCCTTTGGCTCCCGAGCCACCCATTGGTACCCCATTCAATGGAAATGCTTAACCATTCTTTTTAGCTCCACTCTTTATTGACAGAATCTTTTGAAAATGCCCTTAGGGATTTTTATTAATACCAAAGGGGCGAGTCCACAGACTTACGACCGTAAGTCCAAAAACAAAAAATAACCTTAAAACAATGAGACACTCGTGTCTTGTTCTACTGGTATTGGCCATGCTTGTTCTTTCAGAATCAGCTGCTGTTGATTGTTGTAGGCCTCTTCAATCAACAAACAAGATTGAAGATGCAGGTTCAACTTCAAGTTCTGCTAAGCATCAATGGAGGGTTCGGGTTTTAGGAGAGCAGGAAGTGGCAGATACGGCTTCTGGACCTAGTAGAAAAGGCCCTGGCCATTAGTAATCTCTCCTTCGCATTCATATTTTTTGTTCGTAAACTGGTGTTATTCAATATTGGTTAAATTTTTGGATTGGCTGAGGTCTTAAATTCAAGTTGGGTCTTTTCCGATTATTACCAATTGGTGTTACCCCGGATGCTCAACATGCTATTAAATCCCAAGTTCGGTTTGGTTTGTTTTTGCATGTTATCCCAGTCCGTTACACTTTCGAGTTTGTCCCATGGTTGGTTATGTGATGAAACCTGTTAAAGTGATCACATCGGTTAAATCTTGAATTGTCTGCAGTCTTATAATGTAAAGTCCGTATCTAGCTAGCATTTGTATTCTGTACAGTTTTAAAGAATTTATTGATTCTGTGTGGTATAGTTTATAAACCGTGGATGAAAAAAAGTACAATATTAAATGTATCAAAGATTTTGTTAGGGTTTCTCGAAGAAATGTATTTTCATGTTATAAGTTTGCAAATACATTTCCATGTCGTTCGCTTTATAGTTAGGCAACTTGAAGTTGCCTGTGGCTCATTTGCTATATAAATCAGAAACAAATATTCTGGCCCGTGATTGATGTTATTTGTTTCATTGCAAGTGAAGAATCATAATGGATTTTTGACATTTGGTTTTCTTGTCAGTTTATTCCATTACCGAACTCTTCATATTTTCTTTTTGAAAGTACTAATGTCTGAAATATATTTAGATACGAGTAAAAGAGTATAATCTTCCAAATATAGGAGAAAAACATAAAAAAAATCGAGCATATCCATATCCAATATTCACCTATTGTGCTCGTTAACAAGATAAAACGCTAACGTTTAAATTTCTGTGTTGGTCTGGATCGGGTAGACTCAAAAATTCATTTCACTGCTCATTATATTATTGAAATATTAAAATACTGAATTTTCAAAACTTTGTTCAAGGTCCTACCTTTACGGGCCAGACTGATACCTGGCCCGTGAGAGGTTCATGCAAATAAAAATTTCTTTAAATAACCCTATTTTCCTGATGAAATAATCATAGAAATTATAACTTACAGTACAATTTAACTAGCCGGTGTTTTGGTAATTTTGTAAAAGTATGATCCTAGGAAATGCTTTTATACTGTATAGTATACATCTTGAAGTTCAAAAACAAAGCAGTACCAATTTGATTTCAGATATGGAACATGCTTAGATCAAAGACATTAAACTAGTAAATCTTGTGCCTTGTAAAGCTGAATGATATCATCTGGCATCATCGATTTTCAATTGGGAGAAAACTTCACCTGCTGATGAGTCATTGAACTTAATGATGGACATATCATCTTGGTCAAATTCGGCACTCATGGAAGGCAAACGCTGGAGAGCCGGAAATGATAACATATTGGAGGTGCTGTCCTCGTGTGGCTCTCGAACAACCGCTGTTTGCTGAAGATTCAAAGCGTATTCCAAGTCCCACGCAACGTCTCCCATTGTAGGCCTATCAGCAGCATCTTCTTCCAAGCAGTTCTCGGCTATTTCTGCGAATTTTTTTAGCGAGTTTGGATTGATCTGATCTTTTATGGATGGATCCACAATCTGGTCAAGCAATCCTTTCTTCTTGCAAAGCATTCCCCATTCGGCTAGGTTCACTTGCTCTCTCGGAAGTGTCGGATTGATAGCTGGCCTTGCACATATCACCTCGAGAAGCACTACACCGAACGAATAGACATCGGATTTTTCTGTCAGCTGTTGTGTCCGAAAGTAGTCAGGATCGAGGTATCCGAAAGTTCCTTTAACACCCGTGATGAGATGGCTTTGATCTGGAGGACCAGATTTTGAGAGGCCGAAGTCAGCTACTTTGGCTACAAGGTTCTCATCAAGCAGGATGTTTGAGGACTTGACATCACGGTGAATGATGCCCCCGGATGCACCTTTGTGGAGGTAATGTAGCCCTCTTGCTGCACCAAGGCAAATTTCAAGCCTTTGCTTCCAGGACAAGCACGGTTGTATTGAGTTATACAGGTGATCCCTCAAAGTTCCTTTTTCCATGAACTCGTAGACCAGTATCATCTCAAACCCTTCGTCACAGTATCCAATCAAGGAGACGAGGTGGCGATGGCGGATTTTGGATAAAACCATGACCTCCGTCTGGAATTCTGGCAGGCCTTGACCTGACCCTGGCTCACTTCGTTTCACGGCCACTTTCATTCCAGTTCTGAGAGTTCCTCGATACACATTACCGAATCCACCCTTACCAATCTGCAACTCCTGATTGAAGTTGCTCGTTGCTAACTGAATCTCGAAAAATGGTATCCTTAAACCCAAGTTCAAGTTAGGGACAGGGGAATCATTGATGTTTCTCTCAGTGCTTATTGTTGGCAGTTGAGGCATCTTGCAATTATTGTGAGTACTTCCTTTATATTCAGTTAATGGTAGCCAATCTGAAGTCTTTTCAACAGTTTTTGCCTTCCGACGTCTCAATACGATAAAAGACAGACCTCCGAAGATGCAGCAAAGAACCAGACCTCCAAGGACCAATCCGACAATGATAAAGACAGATTTTGGATTGGACTCATTTGTTGTAAGAACCAAATTAGATTTCCCCACCATTTCCATGATCTCAACCCCATTTAGAAAGGCTGTTTTCTCTTTAGAACTACTATCAGGCCCTATGGAGATGTTCAGGAACCCTGAATCATCAGAATCAACCACAAAGTCAATGAAAAATGGAGTTGCCAATTCCCACGTTGTTCGGGACGGATCGATTTCCAGGCTGAAGTTGCTATTTATATAGAGAAAAAATTGCAGAAGACCCAACGATGAACTAACAATGTCGCAGAAGTGAACCCGGATAAAGTGCCTAGCATTCCTAGTGACACCAAAGGACCATGTTACATTGAAGTTATTTGATGTCCTACTGGTATTTATATTCATCTCTTTGGCAGTCATGTATACTAAATCCGGTGCAATAAATTCATTAACAAGATCGACATAGTTAGGTTCACGTGCTAAAAATTTGTTCTTTGCAGTGTCCTGATTATACAGATAACCATCATCAGGCAACCACGTTCTCAATAAGGTATCATTCTCTGGTGTTATGGTAGGGCCTCCAACATTAATCCTATGAATTGTATGGAAAGCATGAGAGATCATACCATTGAAATCATTGCTACTTCTCGTCTGACTAATCTTCGTAGCTTCATCGATAATGAAATCCGGAGGGGCAGGAAAGACCTCGATGGCATTGATGACCGCGAAAGAAGATTGTTGAGGAACAAAATAGATGAAGAACTTACCTATAGGAATGCTGAAAATGAATTCCTTTATCAGAATAGAGCTGCTACCTCTGGTGTTTCGGACTGCAAAACCGCGCAAGAGCTGAAAACCGGAAGCTGAAACATCGAAAACAGCTGCTGAAACATCCGATGAATCGAAGAAATGAAGGCGTACGAGGTAAGTACAATTCGTGTTGATATCCAACTCATATGAAGACTTCTGTCTGAAAATCCTTGCTGTTTGATACAGTGATGGCGTTCCTGAGAGCTGCTTGAGTTCCAGAACAGAACTGCTCTGTTTTGTAAATGAGACAGAACCAGAATTCATGTCACCAACAAAGATCCTGGAACTGGAGTTTATGTCGATTTTTGATCCACAATTGATGAAATACTTGTCCGGAAGAGTATATCCTGAAGAAAGCTTCAGCTGATATGACAAAAAAAGGACCAAAAATGGAACAAAATTTTCCATTTGATTTGCAGTATTGGCCTTAAGATTTTGTTTCTTCAAAGCAATGCCAATGGCATTCTCAGAATAAACATAAAACTAAAATAAAAGGGTTGAAGATAAGTCAATATAGTGACAATGAACCAAAACATAATCTTTGGGAAAATTCCATGAACTTTTGGGGTTGGATAAATTGTCTTAAATGCCCTCATAGTATATAGATTTTGTTCATTTGATTGAGGGACAGTTTTGGCTTTTAAGTGTATCTTTTACTCGGTCAACACGCAGTAGTGGGGATGTCGATGTAAGCTTTTAAAAAATATCCGTCCACTTGTCAAAAATACTGAAA
>JAQSVH010000003.1:3333510-3346338 GCA_029448705.1 Adansonia digitata
TTTTTAAAAAACTAATTTGAGATTTAATATAAAATATTTTCATTTTTTATTATTTTTTAAATAATAATTTAAAATTTAATATACAATATGTTTTATTTTTATTATTTTTAAATAATATTTCAAAATTTAATATAAAATATTTTTAATATTTTATTTATAAATACTACTTTTAATGTATATAAATATATATGTATATAGAGGGGGAGGATCAACCTTAATGGATTTGGCTGTCAAATAAGTTGCCAAATAAAAAGGTATAAGACAAGGATAAAGAGATAATTATAAACTCTTTATAAATTAATTATTAATACTGTTATTTTTTTAAAATTAATTTTTAATTTTTTTTAATAATTATCAATTCATTTTACTCTTTAAAATTTTTTGACAAGATTTTCTCATCCCACTTAATTTAAGAATATATTTACGCACTTGCTCGTAATCATAACTTAAATAAATCGATGGTTTTTTTTTAAATCAAGGTGTCATTTGTATTCCCTTTCATAGAAATAGAAGGTACAATTGATATATTTTTTTATTGTATTTATCGGGGCTTGAACCTGCAACTTCTACCTTGACAGGGTGGCGCTTTGAACAATTGAATTGCAATCCTAGAGAAATAAAGAAAAGTGTATAGCATAAACGTTCTTATAATTTCTTTTAAGTAATTTTTCATTTAAATTTTAAATTTAAATCATTATGGTGTAATAAACAAAGATACGAATAATGTATTAATATCTATATGAGCCTGCACTTTGGTAAAAGTGACAGACATTACTGATTACTAGTAGTCCCTTTGTTATTGCCAAATAAACCAATCAATAATCAATTTTAAAATGAAAAAAAATCACTTCCTCTCTCTTTCTTTTACTTAAAAAAATGAAGAGAGACTAAACACCCTAAAATAAATAATAGTTGCAATGGCACTTTCTTTTCTTTACTAGGAGTTGGTCATTTATCCATGAACCAAGCCATTATTTTTTATTCCAAAGTAAAATGAAAAACTGGTTCAGACTGTCGAACTCCTAGATTTGCTTTTGCCTTTCTTTATCACCAACTTCATCCTTTTCTTCTTCAGTTGCTTCTATCCCTTTCAATCAGCTGATTTTCTTTCTTTTCACATCTGCTTCAAAAACCATGTACCAGGGATTGGGCAATGAAAATGGGAGGTAAATAGCTTTAATTTCTCTTTTCTTTCTCTGTTAATGTTCTTCATTTTTATTCTTTTTGAATCTATAGCTTCATTTCCCCTTTTTTTCTTAGTCAATCTTTTTTTCATTTTTTTTCTTTTTTATCTGAAAATTAAAGCAGAAAAAAAGGTTGATAGTTCAAGCAAAGATGCTTGGCAGATCTAGAATGCTTGATGTTATGGGTTCCAATAATTGAGAGAGGGAGAGGTAAAAGAAAAAAGGAAACTTAAAGAAAGGAGAAAGAAGGAAATAATCTTTACGAAAAGTTGTCAATAATTGGGATTTTTTAAAAAATTTCTTTAGAATTTAATTTTTTTTGATTGAGTTGCTTAACTTTTGGAGGTGATTAATTTATTGAATACAAAGTTTACTTACTTGCCACACGCCGATCACCGTAAGGATTGTAGATGATGAAATTTTTCATAATTTTAAAACTTTTATAGATTTTCTTAAATTTTAGTGTTGTGTTTATATTAGGAGGATTGATAGGTTTAGCTCTTGCCATTGTTGAGTTGACTTACGATGCCACCTAACATCTTGAGGTAAGGATTAATTTGCTTTCGAATAATTATCTATTAACATGTTATTCTGGGACTGCAAAATATTCTAGAATTGCGTCGTAAATGGTATAATAACATTTTGAAGTGATAAAATGAACTTAAACTTAAAAATTCATTCAAACAAATTCAAGATTGGGCTTAAACTAAATCTAATTTAATCAAAAAGTCAATGGTCTTAACTCGAAAAAATTTGAACCTTAAATAGTTCAAACCAGAAATGATTTGAACTCAAAATGGAAAGAATCCGAACTTAAACCCAATCGGAACTTAAATTTAGTACTAAAAATAAATATGATAAAATTATAATTAAATAATTTTTTATAAAGCAAAAACTTTAATTATCAGTTTTATTTTAATATTTTTTTAATAACTTAATTAAATATTAAAGCTTTAATTTATATTTTATATATGATTAAACCTACCCATAGGTCAGGTCAAGTCGGGGCCTGAATTTTTTTAAAATCCCAAGCTTAAGCTTTTATTTTACGTGCTCAGACCCATTCGTTTAAACTAAAATTACTGTTTATCAGATTAAAAGATATTTTTATTAATATTTTTATATTTTATTATTAAATTAAAATAAAATATATGTTATTTTAATTTAAAATCACTTGTCCGAGTAGGAGCCGAGTTAGCCTGAAACAAAAATATGAAAATCCGAGTTCGGGCCCAATTGGGTCGGGTGGGTAATCAGATCCTTGAGTTGATCTATATATGATAAAATAATAATTTATCAAAAAATAAAGTATATCATGAGCTTGAAAAATATTGTCAATAAATTATATTATCTATTTATCATATTTTTTAAATTTAATTAGTCAAACTCATTAAATATTGAGGGTTTATATATGTTACTAGTAAAATTTTAAATATTTCTTTGATTATTATTATTATTATTATTATTATTATTATTATTATTTCAAGTAATGATAATTAGAGTCTAATAGTAGTATAAAAAATTAATAAGGTAAATTAAAAAAAAATATGAAAGCTATAATATATAATATCATATCAAAAATAAAAAAAATCATATGTTAAACTAATAAATAGGCTTGCTCATAGGTTGAATAGCCCGCCCAACCGATAGGCCTGGCATGATCATGCTGGGTCTCAGATTTTAAGTTTCAAGTAGGCTCGACCTGAAATAGTATTTTTTTAAATAAAATAATATATTTTCATTTAATTTTAATTTTAAAATATATAAATATTAATATAAAAATATTTTTTTAATATTATGAATAATGATCTGGGCTTCAATGGGCGGGCTAGGTCAAATTCAGCTTTGAGTTTTGAATTCAAAATTTTTTTAAGTCGAGATTGGGTTTATGGAACTGAATTAAGATTTTTTCGAGTTGGACCGAGTCAAATTCGAGCTTGGGCTTACAATTCAAAATAACGTAAAAATGATTATATTTAATATAAAATAAAAATGATATAAAACTTGCTCAAACCCGACCCAAACCTAAAACTGATCTGGAAAAAGCTCGAACCCGAATAGATCTGAATTCGAATTGGTCTGAACTCGAAATAGATCAGAACTCAAATTAACTAGAACCCGAAAGAACTCAAATCCAAATCGATCCGAACCAAAAAAATTTTGAACTCAAAATGATCCGATACGAACTTGATTGAAACCGCTCAAATGCCGTCTCTAATAACATTGTTGACAATAATCTTTCTTGGATTTTCAGACACCCTTTTGATTGTGTAACAGAAGCTGGGACAAGTTATTACCACGGAAAATTCCCAATATTCAATCAAAAAGAGTACAGTGTTCTAATAGCATACTAGCACCACTCAAGTTTAACTTGGCATTTTTTTTTATCTGGAGGGATGCTTTCCGAAAACCTATTGAAGAGGGGGAAAAAAAAAAAAAAGTCTCGTGGAATGTCTATATGCAAACAATCCAGGGGCTCAAGAGGAACTCCAAAAGTTCAGAGTAATCGAGTTAGAAGTGCAGTTCACCTCATCTGAAATTGGAGAAATGTAGGTTATTGGAACCATAGTTTAGTATACCTCATCTGAAATTAGAAAAAAGAAGGTTATTAGAACGAAAGTTTAGTATCATTTTCAATTTGCACATCGTTATTGTTAATGATTTTTTTTCTTTCTAAAGCTGGAAAATAATTAAAACACTCACAAAAGTAAAAACTTAATAACTTTCTTCTGAATAGTTTGAGTAAAAAAAAAAAATTGGAAACGTTCCCTCATGTTAACCCATAAAACTGAATTGTATCTATAAGTTTTTTATTCATTTAGGTTCAAACTAGCATGAGACATAATGATACTTTTAATTTGTAATCTTTTAGAGTGCCTTAATGTCTTTGTAATTGACCAAAAGGCTTCCCTTTTATCTGTCTAAATTAATTTAGGAGTTGTTGCATGTGTTATGGATTTATTAGGTGGAAGTTCTTCTGATGAGATTTCTTTAGAGCATGAACCTCTTATTAATGGGATTCGTGGTTCTGAAAGCTATTAATATTTTCATGATTACTTTACAATTATATCAGTAAATGTTTCTTTGATGATGCAGTTTGTAAGTTGCGTTGCAAATGACTTATAGTGAAATTGTTGATCTTGGCCATTCTTTGAAGGTACAGAGAAGTGTCTTCTCTGATTGAAATCCTCTATTTTATTCAATCAATTTCTCTTGTGTAACTATTTTTGAATGTGTAAACATTAGCACGTGAATGCATTCAAAATATATATTTACCCTATGATTGCACTATTAAATGAGTTTGTTTAATTTTTTTTCTTATATTGTTAATTAATGATGAAAATTTCTTGAACATTGTTGCGCACATTGTCAAAGAACAAGAGCTAGCTATATTTAAGATTGTATGTGGAAATCTGGGTGTAAAGTTGGTTGCATTAGAGAGTAAATTATTAGTTTTCATTCTGACATCAAGGTAAATATCTTCATCAACCCTTCGCTTTACTCGGGTTGAGATTTCTTTTATTTTTTTCATGTATTACTGTCTAATACAATTTTAATCATCATTTATAAATTTAATTTTGATTTAATTTTGATAATTCATAAGTGAATTTTATTGATATGAATGGTGTTGATAAATATATTAAATAAATAAATAAATAATGAATGGTAGGCCAACACACTTTACTTTTAATTAGAAGGATAAAAATATCATCTTTGTTACAGTTTAAGATCCAGCCTAGGCAGTGATTTTCGTGGCATGCCTTTAGAGTTTTCTCTTTCTTTTTTCCTGTTGTTTTACAAAGCAACTTTATTAAGCTTTCATTCACTAAACTGATGTCATGGGGGATAAAGTAAACTTCATCTAACTCATGCTTGAGAACTTGATTTTAAGGATCTGAAAATTTTCATTTAAAATTTCTTTTTAAATGTCGATCATATTTTAGTTTCATGATAAAGTGTAGGAAGACCAATTGAACTTTACCTCCTGTTTCAGTTTATTAAGGTCTTGGATTTATTAATGGCATATTTATGCAAATCTAAGTTGATGTAGTGTACTAATTTCTTCTTCTATATATATATATAAGATCTAGAAAATTTTTGCTATCTACTAAATTAAGTTTTGGATGCTACCTTATTTTTTCCCTTAAACAACCGTCCAGAACCGGAAATAAACCCTTCATATTGATTTCTTCGTGGTTTCATTTTTATTATTTATTTTGGACAGCTTTCTCTTTCACTTCAAACTTATAAATTAAGACATTTCAGGCTTAGTTCTCAATAGTTATGACATTATGTTTCAGTTTCCTTGTTTTCATTACCCTTCTGCATAAATGACTGTATTCATGATCTTTTTAAGATCATTATGATTAATCTTTTTCAATGCTATGGTCCTTAGTCTTATATAACTTTGAATAGTTATTTTTTACTTTCAATGCTAATCTAGAGTTGGTAGGGCACTCTTTTCTGAGTTAACGAAGCAATTGCTACAATTTATATATATATATAGAGTTTTGTAAACAGTTGTTTATGGCAAGTCATTAAAAGAAGTCTTTGAAGGCTGAGATCACACATGTTCAAATGCTCGACCTGATAAACATTGGTGATCAAGATGATTACAATGAACCACAGAATTCCACAAAAAAAAACGAACATGATCAAGATACTAAGCATCCGACAAGAAACGCATTTATTGATGACTTATTTGGAAATGGTCTGGATACTGGTCTCAACACCAGGAAACAGAAAAATTATGACGATCCCTTTGATGATTTTAGGTGACTGGCTTTTATTTTGTAAGTTTATTTATCTGCTATTGAAGACTCAACATCTGTTTTAGTTTCTTCCCTTTGGAAATGTGTTCCATAACTACGTTGCAGTTATATTATCAATTGTTCATTTAACATGATGCATTTTGTATGTTGTGTTGCAAATGCTCGGAAGCAAAATTGTTTATCTTTCCCATTCTTTGAAGGCACAAAAGAGTCTCCCCTTAGATGAGGTAGTAAATCTGTCTACTTTAAGTCATCTGTTTTATTCAACTAACTTGTCTTGCATGACTATTTTGATATGTAAATATTAGCACGTGAATGCATTCAAAATATATGTTTACTCAATGATTACATTGGTAAATGAGTTTGCTTTAATTTTTTTTCTCATGTTATCAATGAATGATAAAACTCTTTGGCTATTATTTCGCAAATTGTCAAAGAACAACGCAGCATAGCTATGTTTAAGATTGCATATCGAAAATTGTATACGAATTTCATTGCATTGCAATGTAAATTTTTTGATATATCCGCAGCATCGCACGGGCATTCAAACTTGTTAACCTTTATTTTTGAGGTTTTTTATCTAAATCCAAATATTTTTTCATATTATCGGAACCCTATAAATACTTAAATACTATTAGAGCTTTACTGTTAAATACCCAATTTTGAAATTTGACTCTCAAAATCATTCTCACAATAATAAAAAAAAAAAATCAATAACAAACCAACGTAATAAAAAGGAGGAGAGGATTCGGGTTAGGATTTAAAAGCAAAATCCTAAATATTCATACTTTCAGAATTTAAAGGCACAATCCAAGTTTAATTTAAAATTGTGTGAAAGGTTAAAGTAAAAAATTTTTGAAAATTTTCAGTTTCTAAACTTTTTTTTAAAAATTATTTATGGTCTTTGATCACAATATAAAGTCATTGGCGAACAGAAAAAAACATTCTCTCTTGGTAAAACAAACTGTTATTTTTCAAAAGAATCTAATTATTAAATGAATAATGAAGGCTGCCCCTGTCGACTTGCGAGTCTTCTTGCTGTTCAAAGGGACCAAAATAATTGAAATCCGTCATGTCAAAATTAGCCTCAAATTATTTAAAAACAAAAAAACAAAAATAATAGTAGGCAAGTGATTTGTTGCCATCCTTATTACCGTTCATCTAAATAAAATAACCTGGTTTCAACATGAGCACCTTAAAAATTAGCTAGACTATGAAAGGTAAAGAGATTATTTATGTTTTTTTTATCAAAAATTAATTTTTTTTGCTTTTAAATCCTAACACTAATCTCCAGTCCACAGACAACCTTCGCGTTGTTATCATTGCATCCCTATTAACGTGTCGTTTTGTCAAAATTGGCTGCCAATAAGCAATGATTTTGATTCGACATAAACCAATAAACTCTGGATGTCCTCGGTATCCACATGTAGTGCATTCCTTTCAGCGCGTTGTCCACCATGAGGACTTTGGACAAACACTTACTTGCCCAAACTAAACTACTCCCAAAATATCTCAAAAGTGAAATCAAGGGAAAGAAAAACTTTCGCATAAAAGCAAAGACTCATTCAACTCCCACAGCAAGGGGTTGGGGGGGGAGACTCTCTTATGCTCCAAATACAATGCTTAAGCAAAAAAATGACGGAACGAAATAAAATTTTGTTTTGTTTCAAAGAGGTCCAAGTTAATAACTAACATTGTCTGTTGTGAAAATTCCAATTTCTTAGTTGTGACCGAGTGAAAATAATAATATAACTGTGAATAACATCTATTATAGTAAATTAAATTTCATTAAAAGAAAACAGCTTTTGACATTTTAAAGTCTAAACATTAAAACAAATAGAAATTACGAAATGCCATACAATTTTGCGATATTAGAATATGAGACATCCACATCGTGTGTGTTTTTTTTTCCTTGAAATGAAATAGGTTAGATATAGGTAATTTTCTTAGGAATGAGCAATTTTTTTTTTAGAAAATATGTGTATATATATATATATATATATATATATATATAAAGTAAAAGACAACAATATAAAACATCCTTAATTTTATTTAGTTTTAATTTGGTTTTTTTAGTAGAACATCAACTCAAGCATATGTTTTATATGATTTTTGTTTATTTTCTCAATGACACTAAACTTAGTTTAAAACTTTATTAATAATACAGATATATTAAAATCTTTTTAAGCTACTCAATAAAAATCCTTGTAGAGGATGGGGCGTGCCTTGCACCTCGCTTCCAGTGGCTTAACTTTAGGCATAGTGACTCCTTTACCTTCTGTCATATCAATTTTTTCGTCACCTACCCTCTCCCATTCGAAGCATTGGATCAATGACCCCAAAGCTAAGTTGACCATACGGTGAGCTAGGCTTGTCCCAGGACAAGACCTCCTTCCCATCCCAAAAGGAATGAACTTGTATCCATGATCTTTGACTTCATCGTCAAACCTTTCCGGCTTGAAACTTGTTGGATCATCCCACAATTTAGGGTCTCGATGTATAGCCCATGCATTGATTAATACGATGGTGTCGCGCGGCACGTTGTATCCACCTATGACACAGTCATCGGATGCTCTATGAGGCACCAAAAGTGGGGCAGCCGGGTATATTCGAAGAGTCTCGGACATGATGTTTTGAAGGTATGTTAGCTTAGGTATATCTGGTTCATCAATCAGCCTTTCTTGACCAACTTGAGCATCCAGTTCTGCCCTAGCTTTTTTTAACACGTCTGGGTGATTGAGTAAGTTCGACATCGCCCATTCTAATGTGACTGCAGCTGTGTCAGTTCCCGCAAGAAGCATAACCTATTATAGCAATCTCAAAATTGTAAGTTTACATTATAAAATAAAACATTTTTAGAGATAAATAAGAGGATAATTAAAAAAATATTTTTATGTTAATTTGATAGTATTAAAATTAATATCGTTTTAACATTTTTTTAAAAAATAATTTGAAAAGAATATTGTGAAATCATTTTAAAATTTTTAAAAATAATTATTGATTGTTTTTTATTTTTTCAAATTTTATAGTGGTAAAATGATAAAATGTTGTTTTATCGATGCCCTTGATAAACAAACAAGAAAATTTGACTTACAAGCATAAAGCCTTTGATAGTCTGATCAGTGTAATACTCTGGCTCTGATTCTTGTAAAGAAAGGAGATGATCAATCATGGTATTTCCTCCTTTTGCATGTCGACGCTGATCAATTAACCCTTGCAAGAACCCATCCATCCTCTTACCGAGTCCCACCAATTTCTTCTCTTGATTACCAACCCAGCTCAGCATTGGCAGATAATCCGCCGGATTCCCTGCTCCAGCATTTTCAACCATCTCTGCTACAAGGTCCCTAAACTCCTTTGCCTCACTGTCATCAGCCACATCTTCACCACAATATCTCTTTCCGGTCATCATTCTCAAGAGATTATTAAACGTCAAGTCTGTAAACATTGATTTAAGCTCTACCTTGGCAAAGGCTTCACGAGAATTACGAGATAGTTTCAACAATAATATTCTCACTTCGTCTTTTCTGATACCGCGGAACTTGTTAAGGCGATTAGGTGAGAAGATTTCAATGGTACTGATACGACGGAGGTTACGCCAATGATCCCCGTATGGTGCGCTTATAACTGTGGTGTTGTTATAAGCTAGATGTTTGCTCGACGGGAAGTTCGCCCGGTTCGCTAACACGATGTCATTCTTGGTGAAGCATTCCTCGACCACCGACGGCGATGACACGACAACCGCAAGGCGTGTCCCCAATTGAAGGGAGAAGACTGGACCAAGCTTTTGTGAAAGCTCGAAGAAGGGACGGTGAAGAGGGGGCTTTCTCAGCAAGTGAAGGTGGCCAATGATCGGAAGAGAAAGTGGACATGGAGGCAAGTTTTTGTGGCGAGGCTTTGATTGAAACAAGAACTTGAAAGCAAGAAAAAAAACTACAAGAGAAAGAAGAGATGAGAAAAAAAAGGGGCTTTCTTCCATGTTTGATTTCCTACTTTCTGTTTCAACAATGTCGAGGAAAACATTGCTTTGTCTAATTAAATAGTGCAGAAAACATTCCTTGGTCTATAATTAAATAATGCAACGTAATCATGCAAGTATTTTCCAACGGTGGTGGGATTTTGACTTGTCTTGGTCTATTTTGTGCTGTCATATTTGGCTCCCAAGTCAAGATAAATTTTTGGCTTCTTTCTTCTCCATTTCCATTAGTTATATTTTATACGAAATAAGTGATTGTAGTTAAATTTGATAATTTTATAAATACATAATTATAACATAAAAATAAAAATAAATAAAATATAAATATGATATAAATAAATTAATATATTATAATTTATATAAATTATTATTATATTAAAATTTAAATAAAATATATAATATTTTTAAATATTATTATATTAATAAAAATAAAATTAACACGAATATGATGTAATGTTTAGTTTAATTATAGGACTTATTTTTGAACTCTCCCGAGAAATTTCCACAAGTTTGATTTTGGACCGTTTGGATTGGCCCCGAAAGTCTTGCGGATGGTAGACTTTGGACTATGGACTTTCGACTTCTGACTTCTGACTTTAGTTTACTTTTGACGAATCAGCCTTTTGCATGTTCCATCTGCCGAAGGAATAGATTGAGCTTATGCCGTTAAGAATCGGCCCAAATATATTGGAACTGGCTCGTTAAACTAAACCAGTCTTAATTGAGCGCCAGTACTATCAGGCCTAATTATTGACTAGATGCAGCCCAACTTGTTCAGAGAAAAATAAATTAAAAAATCTTCTAAAAAATTGAAGCTAGAAAAGAATATTCGTCTCCCTCGTTCTCTCTAATTTGTTCTCGACGGTCCCCATAGCCCTCTCTCGGCTTATGCGAAAATAAAAGGCTTCTTAGTTCTTTGAGTTCTTCTCTCTCTCTCTCTCTCTCTCTGGCTTTGCATCGCTTACCTAATGATAGCCTGAGCCTCTTGTCTCAGCCGTCGGATTAGGCGACTTTCATAACGATGAGCCCCATCACTTCCGTCGAATTGAATTACCTCGTTTTCCGTTACCTTCAAGAGTCCGGTCAGTTCAATATGTTCCTATAATTTGTAATCTCTCACTATAGCCATCTCTATCTCTCTCTTTTTGAAACTCTCTTTTCTTGCTTTTGTTTTATTTTTAATTCTATATCCGGTGGATTTCTTTTTTATTTGTTTATTTTTTTTTGCTGTATTCTCAATTAGTAACTTGAAATTTAAGCAGTTAATTTGATTGCTCGTTCAATGTAAAAGAAAAGAGACCAGAAAAAAGAAATTTTAATCTAGAGCGTGTAAAATGTAAAGTTTTAGATTAATTTTGGCATTATGATGTTCAAAAGTTATGTTATGGCTCTAGATCCGCGAAAATAGGTGGTTGATATTTGCTATTATTATGGTTAGGGTTTTGAATCTCATAGGTTTTATTACCAGCATGATACAATACTGGTTAGGGCACTGGATATCTTTATTTTCATAATCAACCCTCACTTTCAGAAATACTTTTTATTTTATTTGAATAATTGCACTGGTTGAGAATGGAATCTCCCTGTTAACAATTTGCGTAATCATAATATTGAATTGAAAATTTACACGTATTACTTAGATTTTGTTTATTAACCAATTCTAAAAGAACTAAGAATTTTTTTTAGATTGTTTTAGTTTCTGCTTTTTGTTTACATGGTGGTACTTAGATAATAGTATGTGGAGGATTCCTTGGTTCCACATTATTCTTTTTTCAAGCTTCAAATGAATGGTTCTTGTAAATAATGTCCAATGTATCTTATCTTCTGCTTATCAAATGCCTACAGGTCTTACGCATTCAGCATTTACTTTAGGCTATGAGGCAGGCATTAATAAATGTACTATTGATGGGAATTTGATCCCGCCTGGGGCACTTATTACATTTGTTCAAAAAGGACTTCAGTACTTGGCGATGGAAGCCAACTTGAGTAATGTTAGCATGCTTATTGTTGTTGATTTTTTTTTTTTGGGGGGGGGGGGTGGGGGCAACAGGCTGATGCCTTAGAGTGTATATTCATCATGTTTTGTCTGGAGTTTGCAGAATGATGTAGAAATGGATGAAGATTTCCCATTCTTGCAACCTTTGGATATAATAACAAAGGATGTAAATCAGTTGCAGCAAATGATAAAAGAGAAAAGGAAGAATATACAAAAGGATGGAGACAAAGGTAGGGACAAAGATAAAGATAGGAAGGTTGACCGGGAGCATGGAGGAGAGCGTGCACGAGTAAGAGAGAAAGAAAGACATGAAAGGGAGAAGGAACATGAAAAAGATAGGAAGAAGGCTGAAAGCAATAAGGAGCGAGAAAAGCAACAGAAGGAACTTGCTGATAGAGATATGGTTGTAGATCATGAAGAGAAGGATGCTGTCAAGCATGAAGAAAATGGAACTTCTGTAGGTTAGTTAACACCTCTGTTATATTTCTTCCTTATCAGTTTGTTTCTATTAGCCTAAACATTATCTTTACTCTTTAGTTGAATAGATGGCAATACATGTGAAATTTGTCTTTATATAGATTTGCAAAATTGCTCCTTTAACCAATGTTGTTGGTCTTCCATGTTCATTTTTATTGCATTGTTGTGTTTAGTTGGACCAGAACCTATGGATATTGCTAATACATCAAGCCTAGCATCTCAGGAGGCTTGTGAGATTCCTAGTTCTGATGTTACAATTTTGGAAGGGCACACTTCTGAGGTTTGTGCCATTTTGAATCTTTTTATGCATCTAAATGGACTTATAGATGCACATATTTATTCTTTACTCTCTCTCTCTCTCTCTCTCTCTCTCTCTCTCTCTCTCTCTCTCTCTCTCACTCTCTCTCTCTCTCTCTCTCTCTC
>JAQSVH010000003.1:3346438-3374378 GCA_029448705.1 Adansonia digitata
TTTATTCATCTATATGGACTTATAGATTCACATATTTATTCTTTACTCTCTCTCTCTCTCTCTCTCTCTCTCTCTCTCTCTCTCTCTCTCTCCCTCTCTCTCTCTCTCTGTCTCTCTCGCTATCTATCTATCTATCTATCTATCTGAGTATTTATTTTTTGCAGGTTTGTGCATGTGCATGGAGTCCATCGGGTTCACTTCTTGCATCAGGGTGGGTATTTTTCTGTGATGAAATGTTTGTTATGTTGATGGTTTGCACTTTTACATTTTTATTTCTTGCCACTTTCTTTGTTCATTTCCATTCATTTGGCTTTTTAAATTGTTAGAACTTGCTCATTTTTGTTGCTTCTGGAGATATATGATGAGTTTTAGTTGAACGCATAATTTTAGAAGTTCTGGTCATTTTTGATAGAAATTAAGTGTTACTGATAGCAAAATCATTTTGGGCAGTACTTCTTCCCATTGGATAAGTGATCTGTAAACAAAAGTGTAATTTATGCACTCTCCAGTTGTGTGACTGTGGCATCTGTGGTCATGTGTATTGGTGTTTGAACTGCTGTAGGACTGGAGAGTTAAAGTTCTCTTTGTCTAGCAGAGACGCTTATTTACACTGTTGTTGGAATTAATTGAGATCTTTCCAAAAAGAACTGTGATCTTATTTTTTGTTGATTTACATGTCATCTATGTCTTCCGTTGATTAAGTTGTAGTTTTGGTTTTCTCAGTTGTTGGAAGTCATTATAGCAGAGTGTCACTAATCAGTATATGCATTCACAAAGTTGCTTCATTTCATTATATCGCTTGCATTTAACTCTCATTGCCTCAATTTCTAGGTCTGGAGATTCAACCGCTCGCATTTGGTCAATATCTGATGGGCTTTGCAAATCTGGTGCACAAAACAGTCCATTAAATGTTCTAGTGTTGAAGCATGTAAAAGGAAGAACAAATGAGAAAAGCAAAGATGTGACGACGCTGGATTGGAATGTTAGATATTTTACTGTTTTGGACTTAAGTTGTGTGCAATTTTTTGGTTCCTTTTAATACAGATCACCCACTGAGTCCACATTTTATTTTCTCCTTTAGTTGAATGTAATGGTTTGCTATTCTAGAGAACATGATTTGTCATGGTGCTAATACTATGCAGGAGAACTAATCAGACCTGATTGTATTAAAAAAAATGACTAGAGTTACCACATCGAAGATGCCACAAAGAGTAAACTTTAGTTACATTTTTTATGGTACACTTCTTGCTTTAGGTTTCCTAAAATACTTAGCTGCTGGAATTACGTTGAATTGGGTGTAATCTTCTTCATTTAAACTTGACCAGATCTATTTTTCTTGAGATCATACGATGAACCTGATGAGTCCAGCTGCTTTTGCTCTGCAATGGTTTTCTTTTTCTCTAAAAGGCAATCGTTGCTGTCTAAAGTGTGTACTTGTAATTGTTCTTGGACAGTAAATGAACTTAATTGGAAATGCTTTGAATGGCACTTTAGCTGCTTGCCTATTTGGTTGTAATTAATACATTACTATCTAAAGTGTGCCCTTTTTAATTGTTCTTGTGCAGTATGTGAACTTAATTGGAAAAGCAATAAATGGCACTTTAGCTGCTTGCCTATTTGGTTGTTATTCTTTTTCATATGGAAAAAGTATCATTGTTTTTGCCTACCTGTATTCAGGGGGAGGGGACATTGCTCGCAACTGGCTCATATGATGGCCAAGCAAGACTTTGGACTACAAATGGTAAGTCGTTATGGGTTATATTATGCATGTCATTCTATATCCTGCAGCTAAAGGCTACAAAATCAATTTTGATAAACCATCCTTTGAGTTGGTCTCCATACCAACTTCTTCTCTCTGTCTCTCTCTCTCTCACTCTATTATTTCTTGGTTTAGGTGAACTAAGGACTACTTTGATTAAACACAAAGGACCTATATTTTCTCTGAAGTGGAACAAGAAGGGTGATTATCTTCTTACAGGAAGCTGTGATAAAACGGCAATTGTGTGGGATGTAAAGGCAGAGGAATGGAACCAGCAGTTCGAATTTCACACCGGTGGGCTATTGGACTAAACTTTATGGTTTGGCTTTTAGTTGCATAACCAACATTCACTCAACTAGAGTTTCTTTAATTTTTACTCTTTAGGTCCAATCCTTGATGTTGATTGGCGCAACAATGTCTCATTTGCAACAAGCTCCACAGACCATATGATATATGTTTGGAAGATTGGAGAAACCCTCCCTATTAAAACCTTTTCAGGGCATCAGGTTTGTTTCTGGTCTTATTGGTCCTACAATCTCATAATTTTCTCAGGTGATTCTCTTAGTTTTATTTAAAAGAGTGGGCTAACTTTTAGTTTTCAGATTGATCTGGAAATGCCAAGCCCCTGTGTCGATCTTCTATGCTTTAACTGATTACTGTTCTTGATGCAACTCCTAGCTGTCGGCTGTATGAAATGCATGTCTATCACTGCCTGTAATGTCTCCCTCAATTTCATGTCGCATCCCCAACCCTCTTTCTTTTTGTTCCTCTTCTTTCTATTTTAAATTTTGTTAACTTCATCTAGGAAAAGAAAAAGCTTGATAAGCAATTAGGTCTGAGGTCAAGGTTCAAGCTGAGCTGGAAATTCCGAGCCCTAACTTTCTCTTGTATGCTTGAACTGATATTCCAATCTTTAGTAAATCTCATAGTTGTTGGTTATATGAAATGTAATTTTATACACTTAGTAGCGTCTTTCTTAGATTCATCTCTCCATGCATTGCCTCCTTTTCTTTCCTTTTCCTTTTCTGTACTATAAATTTTATTATCTGCATCTGGTGAAGTGCAAAGATTTAAAGTTTTTATTCAAGCTTTTCCTGTACAGAAAAGAGTTCCAATTTAAGAATAAGAAACATTTCTCATTTCCATATTCCTTCTCTCTCTCTCTTTTTTCTCTGAGAAACAATTTAATAGCAAACTCTTAAACCAATGAAATAAAGCCTTATGGCTTCGGTAACATACCACCCATGTAATTAGTAATGTTGATAAGCAAAACTTTTGAATTTAATTGTATCTCTGCCCTTCTATTCCCATATTTGAACTTTTGTGCATTTCAGGGTGAAGTAAATTGTGTCAAATGGGATCCTACAGGTTCACTATTGGCCTCTTGCTCCGATGATATTACTGCAAAGGTTGTGTACTTTATATTTTATTATCACTTAACAGACATGCTTCATTTTTTTTTCTGAAAAAAGAATAATTTAACAGTATGCTTGCTTTCTGAATGTTATAGCTTTGTTTCTGTTGGTTTTGAGTCTCCTCTTTTTCTTTTTCTTTTTTCTTTTTTGGTAGTTGCTACTGCTTTATGTATTAGTTTTCATTATTTTCTTCTTTTATGTCTCAACTAATAGAAGGTCTTGGTGCAGATATGGTGTATGAAAGAGGACAAGTATGTTCATGATCTGAGGGAGCATTGTAGGGTACTTTTCAGTTTTCAATTTTTTCAATATAATCCGTTTGTGCACATGCCTGGGTGCATTCATTTATATTTTTAGGAAAAATATTGAACAAGTGCTCTACAGGAGATATATGCCATCAGATGGAGTCCAACAGGACCCGGGACAAACAATCCTAACCAGCAGTTAATTCTTGCAAGGTAAAATTGAGGTGTAGAATTTATCTTTCCTGGATCATGATTTGTGTGCACATCACTCTTATGTTTATTATTAGGTCTAACAATTGAAGGCAGTAGATAGGCCAACTTGACTCAGTAGCCTCAAGTAGCAAAATATTATTGATACGTATAATCTTTTCAAGCTTGGACTTGGTTGAGAACTTGAGATTATGGATGAAGATGTGATTTCTCATTTGTCTCTTTTTCTCAATTGTTTTGTCTCCATTATACTTCTGTAGTCTCTCTCTCTCTCTCTCTGTCCATTCAGTACATATTTGTGGACAATAATTTTAATTGATATTTCGCTGTGTGTGCCGGAAAGGCTTTGTTTCTACAAATTATACTGGCTGTTGGTTCGGCTGCAACTGTTTGATTATTATAATTTAGGATGCGGTGGTTTGAGGAGTAGATAAAGTTAAAACAAGTCTAGGTATTTACCAGAGACGTAAGAATATTCCAGTATTAACATAACCTGAAAGAGGAAAGGGAGAAACAAAAGAAAAGGATAGCATGCGTCTAATACATTCTATGCTCAAGTGTAAAAGTAAATCCATTTTTAGTTCCAAGGCATTTGTTTAATTCAATGGAACTCGTGGAGTTTAGTATTACAAGAGCTATGAATCTCCATTAAGTTTTCTGTAACATTCTTCTCATCTTTGTCCGTGTAGTGCATCATTCGACTCCACAGTGAAGCTATGGGATGTGGTACTGGGGAAACTTAGCTGCAGCTTGAGTGGACACAGGTTATTATTCTTTATGTAATTTTTGTTTCTTCTGTTTAAATGATGGCAGCAATAATAATTCTTATTTAAATTATATATTGTAAGATCCCTAAAAGCCTTGTTGGTGGTAATATTAGCAAGTAGCATGATATAGACAGTTTTTAAGGTGATGAGAATTGTATTGCCTTTTTTCTCTTTTTCACAAGTTTCTTTTCATTAAACGGCTAGGGGCCCTGTATACTCTGTTGCATTTAGCCCAAACGGAGAATATCTGGCCAGTGGATCCTTGGATAAATCTATGCATATCTGGTCCTTGAAGGAACAGAAGATTGTAAAGACATATGCTGGCAATGGGGGTATATTCGAAGTCTGTTGGAACAAGGAAGGTGACAAGATTGCTGCTTGTTTTGCAAACAATACGCTATGCGTTTTAGACTTCAGAATGTGAAAACCTGGAAAGTTTCTTTTTCATTAATCAGAGCTACTTTGGGAGAAGATGGCGCATCGCATGCTCTTAGATAATCAGTTATAGCTAGGTACTTTATTTTGAATAAAAAGGGAGAACTGCAACAGTGTAACTAGGTTAGGTTTTACATTTTCGTGGATTACACATGATTAACTAAAATTGATATTAATTGTAAATTGTAGTTTTGAACTATAGGAGCCAGCTTTGTGAGGGAACCAATGATGTACAGTATTGTTTTGCACTGAATCATGGGATCTGTAACCTCATGTATTTCAAGAAGCTGCTGAACTTTCTGAGGTTGGTAAATTAAATCGATGCTCTAAAGTACGTTTGAATGTCATCTCTTCTGATTTTGAGGTTGATAAAATGCATAAAAGCTTTGTTACATATATAGTATGAATGTTAGCCCTTTGGTAAGTCTTCATTTGGATAATACCATTGCCTAAGGGAAGAGCTAGATTGTCCGATGATGGTGAGAAGTCGGCAGCCAGGGCCGTGGTGGCAGATGAGAAAGTGGTACGGTTTATGGAGGGTGCTGGCAGTGGCGGGGTGGTGAAAAGCGGGGTTGATGACAGGCTTGAAGCAAATTCTCAAAAATCCAGGTGCTCACGAGCTTTTGTAGTCAAGTTTTAAGCATTTGACTATAGACTAGCTATCTGCTTTGGTAAGTTGAAAATAATAATCGAAATAACAGTAAGACATAAATATATACTAATTTCTAGTATTTCTGATTAGATTTCATAAGAAAATTGTAATGAAGTAGTTAACAATTGCATTCAAAAGATCTCAGTTTCAGTACATGTAAGATGTAATTGTTCATCAACCCAAAAAAAAAAAAAAAAATCCAATTTATTATTATTTTTTTCTAATATCATTTGTATATAAAAGTGTAAATCGTAGTTGCAGAAGGTGAATTTCAAATAAGCCAAACGGCAAGACTTTCTTTTACATAGATTTTTCATTTTTTTTAAATGTTTTTGATACCCGTATTTAACACTTATGTTAAACAAATTTGAATATATATAGATATAATCTTTTAAATATATTTGTATTAAATATATATTTGTATTCAACATTTGTCCCGAGTAAGGGTAACATAGCACCTATGTCACATGCTTTCAATAAAATTCTTCAGAAATGGAGGCAACCGAATTTTCATCGTAAAGCAACATGTTCAACATCTCTCCTAGGAAGCGTAAAGCATGCCCATTTTATAAAACACAGGCCATTTTAATTAATTTCAACCAAATGATGCCCGATCAAGGAAAGGAAAGGAAAAATATGCCCTTGTTGGTGACATTCCAAGACTTTCTAGGAAGTTGATTTCATTTTTCCTGATTGAAGGCATCAATACACGAGTATTTGAAGGGGTTGATTAGGAATGTCATGAGTAGCTTTAAGGCGTATGCTTCAAACAGAGTCACTGTCGGAAGATCCATACCCCAATCGCCCTATTAGTTCTTCGGCACATGCCCTGTGGACAGCCTGCGCTGCTCAACATCAGGCTCTATAGTGATTTGTCTCCTCTCCAGCATTTTGCGATAAAATATAATAAGTTTGTTAGCTCTTCATTTGAAAAAAAAAAATACTTATATCCAACGTATATTTAAATAAAAATACAAAAGATACAATATTTTAAATATATAAAAAAAATTTTAAAAAAATTAAACACATAACTATATCTGACAATCAATAGCTATGTCTGACATTCATCAGAGTACAATATGCAGATTATTTAACCCAATTTAAAGAGTTTGAGAAATTATGAGGAAGTGGCAGATTTTTGGTTCTTAACCTATAAGATGGTGCATGTAAGAATGGAAGATGTAACAAACAACAGTGTCTCATCTCATTCAGCCAGATTGTTATGGTAAGAGGCTTTTAGTTGGATTATTCCAGGAACCAGATCCAGGCGGCCCACCAGAGGCAAAATTATTTGTGTCATTTTCTTGAACCACTATTGATGAATTGATGAACAACATGTTCTCATCATATTCCCATTCCATCTTTGCCAAAGCTTCCTAAAAGAAATTTTTCGAAATTAAAGTTTTCTATTTGAGAACTCTTTGGGTCTTACTCTATTGGTTTCATGATACTTAGTTATTTACTTAACTCATCCCTAAGTTTTTTCAAATATATAATAGAGCTTCATTTCGGCACTGATAATCTTTGAATAAAATTGCTGTATGATAATAAATTTGATTTGATTGTTGATTTGAGTCTAATAATCTCATACAACTGTGAATTCCTTTCACATTTGAAAGGTAGCTATCCAGAACTTTCCAAATAGTCAAAAAATGAAAAAGAAACTTAAAGCAAAATTATCATTAATTATTAAAATAATTACATGTCATTAACAGCTAAACAGATTACTAAGAATTTAATCCGTTAACACCAAATAAGACATAAAAAAAAGCCATCTAGACAAGTCATTCTCAAATATAAGTGTTTAAAAAATGTGATTTCTAATTATTTACCTTCACTTTTTCAAAACCACAATGCACATTTAATCTATGTAATTTAGATTTGGTATGAATTGTGAATACGAGTACGTGTCCGACGTATATATAAAAATTTTTTATTTATTTTTAAGAGTTAGATTTTTTGTGTTATGTTCAGATATAAATTAAATATAAATATAAGATATGAGTGCTTAAAGAAAAATAAAGACTTAAAGTAAGACGGTATTTAATCATTTTTGTTTTTTCATTTGATATCTCTGCATAAGCATTGTGTCATTTTTAAATGACAAGTTGAGATGCATTTAGATTGATGCTAATTGCTATGTTTCACTATGCCTAGTTGGGAGGCGTTTTAGCTTCCTGTTTTTATGTTAGCCTTTTTTTTTTCCTTTTACTTTTTTAATTTCTTTTATGTACGGAAAGCCATATCTCTCCCTACAAAATGCCATTTCGAATCAGCATTTCAATGGCATCCTTAATTATTGCTTTGCTTCAATCCTTATCTTCTCAAAAAAATGCTTTAAGAACTTGATAACAAGATAAGACTGAGGCTTTGATGTCTTACATTCAATTAACATATCCTGATTGAATCTCCATACTTCTACTTATAAACACACACACATATATGTATATATATATACATGTATATATCAGCCTCAGTAGATTTTAAACCTTCATCGGCTTCCACTGCATCAGAATCTCCCACCTCCCTAATTCCATTCCCACCCGAAAAAAAAAATGCCCTTAAGATGATAAAGTGATAATCATTTTACCCCCTTTTTTTAGGGAATCTGTAAATTTCAGATACCCCCATGAATTTGGTTCTCAAAAAGTGGTTTTCATGTTACAAAAATGAAAAGTATTATGCTGATATATGCTCAAATTTTATTGATTTTCAATACTTTTCTTTATGACTTTTTGTTTAGCAGTTGGAAACACTTTAAAAGAAAAGTTTATGTTTTTAGGCTTAGGTTAGATATGAGTAAGACTCTTGAAACTGGGGCATTACGATCAGTGATTTATTAGTATCTCTGTTTGAAAAATGGCTTATCCATTTAGTTTATTTGAAGCAGAAATAATCTATTTTATACGGATTTATATGAATATTTAAATATAAATATATATCTGCAATGCATATAATTAATTTTTAAAATTTTTTATATATATAAAAATTTATATTTTATATTTATATTTAAATAAATATTAAATATAAATATCAAATATTAATAATAAAAAAAATAAAGTTGAAGTAACGTAACATATCATTGTTATTCTTCTGTAGAATTATTTGTTTGTTTCAACTAATTTTGGACTGTATATATGAAAAACTAATTGATAAGACAAGTCTAATGCTCAAAAACCTCTGACTCAGCATTCCAACATCAGAATTATTTTATCTCAAAGAAGCTTCAGCATCAAAGCTGCTTTCATTTCATTTCATACCAATGCGGGGAAGCTGAGATTTTTTATTTTTTTAATTTGATGAACAGTGAGATTCTGAGAATAAGAACAAGTGTTTCCCAATGCACTTCTCCCACTGTACATCGACAATGCCCACTGCATCTAGAGACCCACATGGGTCCTCCTTTGTTATTTGAAATTCCATATGAATATATATATATATATGATATAAATATATTTATTTATTTTAATTTTGTTAATTTATTTAATAAATTTTTTTAAAAAAATTATATTTTTATATTTATTTTTAAATATATATTAAACATGAGAATTAAATATAAATAATTAAAAAATAAAGAGTTAGGAAGCAAAAATCAGGCACCCTTCATATCCACTTCCCAGCTTTTAATTTTTTTTTTTAATTACCATTAATGTCAGTTCCCTTGGGCTGTTGGACCCTCCAAAGCCCCTTAATAATTCTATGCTATCCTCTCTAATCGCTTCTCTGCTTCCATATGTTTTAGCAAACTTAAAACCTCACTAACCTGATTTTGCATTAGATCATTTAATTTAACATGAAATAGATGACAATTCTGATTCATGAAACATATAACAGTCAACTTTGAACCTACATATATATATAAATCCAGGCTTTTAAAAAAAAAAAAAAATTCAAGTTTCTTTTCAGGAATTTGCAGTTTGGCTTTCTATTTGCCGGTTGCCATATCGACCCTTGCCTGTTTTAAAGCCGACAACGCTGTACCATAGAGGATGGATGTCCAGGAGGATAAGAAGTGATGGTATGGATACGAATCATTGAATTGAATGACATGCCCAAAACCCTATTTTTTTACTGCCAAAATGTCAGTTTTCTGATTCAACAAATACCCAAAAAAAATTTTGTTTGAATTTTAACGTAAAATAGGATCCCTTCTGCAACATCTTGACAAAAATTCTACCTGAAATAAGTAAGCAAGACCCACCCTTCGTCAAAAACCAATAAAACATTCCATCTGTATTATACATGCAAACAGTGGTCCATGTAATTTGCCCAAGTCCTGCTAAATAGATTGAAAATTTATGGCATGGGTAACTAGGATTATAGAGAGCATAAGATGTTCGGGAGTTAGAATTAAAAGTATTCATAGGTCAGGTAAAGTGATAGATTAAAATTTTTAAAATTTTTTATTCAAGTTAGAATTTGATCTAACCCAACTTATAGATTTAAGTTACTATCTAAAAAATTATTTTCATATTAATATTTATTTTATAATTAAATTTAAATAAAAATTATTATTTTATTAAATATACATTGATTCAGATCAAGCCAGGCTAACCTCAATTACTATAATATTGAATTAGATAACCAGCTCAATCATTGATTAAGTCTACTTGAGATTAATGTTAGTAAGATAAAAGTCATTTACTTGGTCACTATTTGGGCTTTGAACTGAAGCTGGATAAGCTACTTTTTACCTGTTGATATAAAGTTGAAGTTTGAACCATTTGCTATAAACATTTAATCCTAATTATCTGTTAATATTCTTTCTGGATAACCTAAAGCTGTTCCTTGCGTTAATTTGAGATTATGACTCTAATTCTGTACTGAATGGAAGTGTTTTCACGACTCCACTTAATCAAACACAGGCTTTAATTAATTGTGTAGGTTGAACTGCTGCTGTCTTTATGTTACAGAATCTGACTACACAGAAAAATTGCAAAATATGTTCAGACAATGACTCATTTGAGACAGACACATGAATTACTACCAATGAATTGACTATTAATGGCATTATCTAAGCCTTCCTTTATCCTGAGAACATGAGGAAAAAAGGTTAAGTTCCTGTTATTAATTCATCCAACATGGAGAATCCATGTAGTTGATGCAATAAGTGATTAAAAAAAATAAAGGTGAAAAAGATTAGCATGGAATCCTAAGCTTGACATGGCCAACATAGTTGACATAAGCATCATCAGAGATGGGAAATCCCCCCAGATAAAAGGGGTTCTAAATTTAATAATATCTACTGCCACTTCCTTTCCCATCTGCTAACTCTCATACTTTCCACTAAATTCCTCCGATTTAACCGCAAAAGCTTCACAGTTTCTTGAAGCCCCCTCTGATGACTTTCTTTTTTCCAATACAGTAACCTATATCTGAGTTGAGAATATCTTAATTTTGTGCTATGATTTTCCAGTGGGATGAGAAAATAAATGAGACATCATCCGTCAACAATCAAGATGCTGAATCGAAAACAGGAGCTGGAGATGATCATAACTTGGGGGGTTTGTTGTGTTTAGGGCTCAACAGGAATGAGCCTGCAACATCTGGAGAGTGTGATAGTAGTACTCAATCAAAGCCTGCAGCCAGCAACAAGGTTTTCTCATGCAACTTCTGCATGAGAAAATTCTACAGTTCTCAAGCCTTGGGTGGCCACCAAAATGCACACAAGAGGGAAAGAGGAGCTGCAAAAAGGTTCCAGTCTCACAAAATGATGATGATGACAACAATAGGGTTCCCCTTCAATTCTATGTCGGTTCGATCACTTGGGGTCCAGCCTCATTCTCTGGTTCACAAGCCTATCAGAGAAGGGTCATCAATGGTGGCTAGATTTGGAAGTGATTCCAGTCGTGGTGGGTTTGGTATGGCTTGGACACCCTTTATGCTTCAAGAATCAATGGATTGGATCTGGCCAGGAAGCTTCCGCCTTGATAAATTGCCAAACCAAGAACCTAATTTGCAAAAGCTTGACTTAAATCTTCGGTTGTAGAAGTTTTTAACTGTTCTATCTCACTTTGGGGAATTTTACTTTTTTTTTTTTTTAAATTTTTCCTTTAAATATAAAGGCTTTGTTTTCTTTGTGTGATATGTTTCATATTCTCATCCTTTGTCTAATAATCACTACAAATTATACTTCTGCAAAAATGGACTGCCCCTTCCCTCTGCTTCTACAATTCCATTAATTATAGCAACCAAACTGAATTTTCATTTTTGAGATAATCTTTTCTCAATCATAAATAAACATATTTCATCATTTTATTTATGATTAACAACAATCCCAATCTTCCATTTTTCACAAGTTTTAACTATAACTATAAATTCTAAATAGAATTAATGTGATTCTTTGTGTATCCTACAGTAACACAACTGCAATAGAAATTCTGTTGCTGTATTGCCGGTCTTAACTTTGCAACCATTGAAAAAGAAGACGAAGACATAAATAAAAGCGTTTTTTTTTACCATTTTAAACATCAAAATTGCACAAGTGAAACGCTTGGGAGGATTTAAACTTCAATCTAATCCAGATAATTTTCATAAATAATAATATTTAATAGGTTTAATATTTAAATTCAAATATTTTAAAAATTTTTTTACCAAAAAAGTTTTCAGACTTGTCCAACTTGCCGGTTGCTAACTTTGCATGAGAACCAGATTTCATTTTGGTCTGGGCTAAAAGATAAAATCACTTAGTTCAAGTACCATAATCAAACTCTGTAGCTTGTGCATGATTTTTTGGGCTTTTTCTCCAAATTCAAAGTACATTATCCTGATCTGATTAACGTCAATCAATAACAGAGTGGGCTTCTATAGATTGGCCACTTAGAAATTGTTAAACTAATCCATGCAATAAACCTGGATTTTACGAAGATATATGCCAAACTCGTGAAGTGGAATTCAATTGTACAAATTGTACTTCCAAGAGGGTATTAGAGCTGACCCAGGACTTCTCTCTTCCATAAAGCTGACTTCAAAATTTTCATTTTCTTTGTTGCCATTATCATCATGAAAAACTTATTTTTAGGAAAGGACTTGTTCATGATTTAAATAGCTTGAATCTTTTTGCACTAATACAATTCATAGACGGTGAGAGTTATGTTATTACGATTTTTTATTTTATTTTTTTAAATATTCGTATTTGATATATAATTATAAAAATATAATTTTTTAAGCATATAAAATAATTAAATATACTCAGTATTTACTCATATCTTATACTTATTTTGAATTCGGATAACCTAGTTTGAGAGTTTTAGACTGTCATTGAATTGTAATAAAACAGTTTTGCACCCAATGTCATTAGTTTTTGAATTTAAATCTCCAATCTCCCAACTTAAATTGTATAAAAATTGAAGGCAGCTCCTTCGGATTACCATTAACGAAGCCAAGAATCTGAAAACAGATTGCAGTTACGGCCGAAATAAAACCAATAAATCATCAACCTAGAAGCATCTTTCCATGATCAAGCATGCATGTGATGTTAATTAGAGAGCAATTGTCTGATAAGCCTTGACCCAAAAAAAAAAAAAAGGATGGTTGGGATGGTTTAGACATAAAGGAAACATTAACAACAACCCTACCATTGCAGCCGTCTGAATTTCGCAGCATACATGGGCATAGATATACCAGGAAAAGGAACATAAACTATTTCCATCTGTTATTAGTCTACATAACCTAAACCAACAACCTTCCTTCATAGATTGTTTGACTTCAAATCCCTCTCAACATATTATAATGTTTGATGAATTATTGGTGATTTAAATTAATGGAAAGTTGTAAAAGCAAGGAGCCAGAGATTTTTCTAATAAAAATTGTCAAAAGTCTTTTGGTTATGTTGTCTCAACTTGAAAGTAAATTTCAGACACGAATATATTCAATATAATTTTTTAAATATTTTATATTTTTTAAAGGTGATTTTTTTATTTATATCTAAAGATATATTAAATAAGAATATAAAATATCATCCTTTAAGAGAAAAACGTAAAATCAAAATAACATAGGTAAGTGGTCATTTTTTTTTCCAGTAGATAACTGGTAAATGATCACAGACTTAGGGCTAAATATATTGTTTGTAGGACACTGACAAAGAAAAAATATAACTTAAAGTAGATAAGGCTGAAAACTTTAAGGAAACCCATATTACTCTTCTCGATTCATCTCGATCATGACATTAAGTTATTAAAAGTCCATGGAAAATCAAAGGTTTCGATTCCTAACATCATTAAAAAAAAGCACAGTACTGATAAAGAAAATCAACTATGTACTGAGCTTTCTAACCCTTAAATCAAAATCTTATCCACAACCACCAATCATTTGGGGGGAAATTTTACCAGTAAGCCATACTTTTTGATGGCATAAACTAGAACAATTATGCTAAAAGAAAGGGATAAAGAAGGAATAAGAAAGTTAAACAAATGTGTATGACTTATACAGCTGTTATAGACATCAGGGCCAAGGACAAAATATGTAAGCTGGTCAGGACAACCTTTTCCTTATTACAGAACACACAAGACAGCAAAACCTCAGTGCGCGGATGAAAGTAAATATTGAAAATAAATATATATTTGATAAAAATATTAAAAAAAATTATATTTTATTTTTATATTTAAATATATATCGAACATAAATTTTTTAAAAAATAAGAAGTCGGAGCATCGAGAATCCTTAGATTAAAATTAACCGCTTTGATGTTGAACTGATTTGACAGGGCACTGGTTTCATGTTTGCTCACTTCAGGGCATATATATAATCTTAGCATAAATTAACCCTAGCTACGGGTCTGAAAATTATATATTAAATTAGATATATAATCCTATTTCTATTAAATATTATATCTAAATCGTCTAGGAATAGATTTGAATCTTTATTAATTAGTTCAATAAAATCAACCCAAGATCTTGCTTACCATTTGGTCTCCACTCTCCAACGAAACCTGAAAAATGTTGACAAAAATGTTGATATCTGTAATGCTATTAACCTGCCATCCCTACATTTATTGTGCTGACTGACCTGCTTAAATGTGCCCATCTACAGCACGATTTCATCGATCTTGCTAGCTTCTCTAGTTTTTTGGTTTTTTTTTTTTTTTTTTCGGTTTTTTCAATTCATCGTGGAAAATTTCTTGCATAGATTATTGTCATCATATCATATCAATTAAAACCTGTGAGAAGATATATATGTAATAGTAGTTTAATTCACCGTCCATTGATATACAAAAGGAAAGAAGATTCTTGAAGAAACCCAAAGAGCCAGCCACCATATATATATATATATATATATATCAAATGAAGAGAAGTGTAACATAAAATTTCTTTATATTTGAAAAAGAAAAAAAAAAAGAACATGATGTTTCACGAGGATAGCTACATGTTTTTTCTTTTGAAAAAAAGACAATGTTCTCTCACGAAGATCTCTTTTCTTTGTTTTCTTTGTTTCTTTCCTCCCTCTGCACTTTCCTTGGCAAGTCATGATCATCATGCAGAGATAACGGGACCACTCTGAAGAGATAGAATGAAAGAGAAAGCATATATATACATATATATATATATATATATAAACACACATACATACCAGGCACGCAAGCATGCATGGTGATAATCATAATATATGTTGACAAATCCTCATTCACAATATATACGAATTCAAGATTAAGAAAGTAATTTTTTTTTCTTTTGTTGTTTTTCATAACCACTTTGACAGTAATTAATGGAAGAACAATACTGCCAAAATGTCAATTCATGTATACAAAAATGATTTACACTCTCAAACTTTTTATTTTCTTTAAAGTATTTATATTCAATACATATTAAAATATAAATAAAAAAATATGATTATTAAATACATGAAAAAAAATTTAAAAAAATGAGTAGAATAAATTTTCAAATCTAATATTTACTTTCAAATTTGAGTAATATACAGCCTTTCAAATAGCCTAAAAGATTTGAAGAAAATTTTTGATTTGCCAATGAAATAAATTAGTGGATGATAAAAGTTTACAACTTTCAATTTAGTTTCTCACCTCTTTTTGATTCAATGGAAAGCATTTTAATTAATTAATTTGTTTTTTTTCTTTTCTCTGTACAATGTACTTGTTTTGTCATTTCTTACTCTTTGCTCTTTTTGAACAAAGCATAGGCTACACCTTGGACGGTGACAGTATGATTTGCAGGAAAAATGAATAAATACTAAAGAAAAAAAGCAAAAATGAAACATCATTTTTGATTGGTATTTGCCAAATATAAGTAGATGTTATAGCTCTGACTCTGAACAGCGAGTTGTCGGTCTCAATACGAAATAATTGATCAAATGCGTTCATCTTCTTCGATCCCCACTAGGAAAGTCATTATCCTTCGACCAATTATTACAAACTAAAAAAAGCTTAACATATAGCGATTGTAGTTGTTGTTTCAATTGCAATTTGCAAATGCACTGAATCTGATCCATGTGAAATTCCGTAGCTAAAACCTGTCGGAAACGCGCCTCACTCTTTCGATCAATTGTTTCAAAGATTGTTAAAAACCACGTTGAGATCAAACACGGACACCGTCGTCACCCAAAAAAAAAAAAAAAAAAGAAAAGAAAAAATCTTCGTCCCCCGCTTTTTCCAACTCCATCCCTTACCTCCAAAACGAGCCTTTATTAATTTATTTAAATGTACATTTGTGGTCAAATTAGATACGCACGTCATTTTTAATTTAAGCTTCCTGGTGTCATTAGGAAACTGGCTAGTGGCTACCTGATTAAGAAACCAACCTCACATGGAGTTCATGGACTCCCCAAAGTATGCAGTTTTCCTCTGAACCAGGAACTATGTAGGAACAAAAACCTGACACATAGATCTTAACCCATTAGGGAAACACTGAAATTGTTATTGAAAATCGATATATATTGCATCATTTCCCGATAGTCGTTGCAAATTTTGGTTGCTAAATCTCCTTTTTCTTGTAATGTCAGATAGGAAGAATTTTATCGCATTTGTCATGTTGGTATGCTTTAAATTGTTTTACAGTCCTTGGCCACTTCATCAATACTCTCCCTTTGGCTGAGACAAAATCAGACTCTTGTTTATCTTGTAAAAATAATAGAAACGGTAAGGAGAAAAAAGTGAAAACAAGGAATGTGAGACATAAACGTATCAATCTTAGACATATTTGCAGATAGAAAGATCAATTATCAGACATCAATAAAGATCGCAGACAAGGCCTGTTTGTCTGAAGATCCTTTTTTTTTGGCAGTGGACAGTGAGTTTATCGGATTAATGCAATAGATCGATATCCTCAAGACAAGTGCCAAAGTTGCTGTCGAGAGAAATGGGAAAGAGATGAGAAGAGAAGGTTTTCTGCTTTCAAAAAGACTGTAAAAATAAATCTAAAAATTTATAACTTTATAATGAGGACAACGTAACCAAACAGCCAAAAGTAGGAAGCTTTTCTTTTCACGATTTTGCACTAGTTTTAGCCAATGTGCATGAATTGGTCCCCATTGAGAAGAATGTAATGAACTCAGAGGTCACAGTGTTTCAAAATTATGAAGCAATAAAGATGAAAAACAAAGGGATGATAGTAAATGTTCCTGCGTTATCCTTTTTGGCTATTTGACAGCAAGGAGAGACTTTCAAAGGGGCAAGCAAAGGGCCACAAAAGCTCCCTTCCGTGTTCGCTTCTTCTTCAGCCCCATGACTTTGAGTCGTCATTTTCATGTTCCTGCTTTTTGAGAAGCTGTTTCTTTCTACCTTATCCTCCTGATCTTGGCCCTTAATTTAATTTTAACCTTGTTTAATTTAGTTCTATCTCGATATTAAGATGACTGACCAATTATTCTAAAAGCTTAAGCTGGTAAAAAGATTTGCACATGATCCTCAATATAAAAGAAAGGTTTAGGTTGAAGAATTACTAGAACAGCAACGCACATCCCAATCAACTATAGATATCAGATAAAAAAATATTAAAAGGAAATAAATTGTCAAAATTCAAACTCGGTGAGTTTTAATTTTACGTTTAATTGGATAATTAATTACTTAAAAATCTAAATTAATTAAAATAATTCAATTATTATATTTAAATTTTAATTCGTTTTGATTGCTTTATTGTTTTTGCTTTGAATATCCAATTTAACAGATATTTGGACTCGGTGCTTTAATAGTAACTGCAAATAATTCTCAATTCACTTTAAAAATTTTGCAAGACATTGCATGCATGCATCTTGTTTGAACCCCAATCCTTTCTAAAAGATTTAAAACGATGCATCGTTTCAATGATTTCTGGCTTTGTTGGGTTATATTTGGTATAACATTACGAATTCTACTCTCTTTCCTTATCTTCTTTCACAATATTCAACGTATGCAGTGATTGTTGGTTTCTCTTCCTTTTTTCGTTTTTTTCTTTTCTCTTTTCTCTTTGCCAGGAATGTGCAGTAATTGGTTAAATTGACAAAAAATTCACAAATTCGACAGTCTACACAACGAAACTATTCCACGGTTGAGATTGAGGTTGTAGGAAGAATTTTCAAAGTTAATCCAATTACTTAAGCCATCCATCTTGACTTTGTTTCCTTGAAGAAGGCACTCAAAGAAAGTAAAAGTTTCAAAAATCAAAGTTGGTAGTAGAATTAGTTTTTATGTAGTTAGATTTGGAAACAAAAGGTTGGCCACATTGGAAATTAATTTTGGACAATTCTTCTAAACCCAAAACTTTTACTTTTCTTCATTTGAAAAAACTTCTTTATAATATATATAACTTGAATTTCCCCTTAAATCTTAGACTAAAATATATTTTAACATTAAATTTTAATTTAATTAATTTATATAATTAAAAAAAATTAATAAAAACCCTTTTATCAAAAAAAATTGCCCTAGATATTAAAGGACCGGTCACAATCATAAGAAATATAAATCACATCAAAGGTTTTGTACCTTTCTAGAGGTCAACATCTTTGCTTTGGGTCGTAGTTCGCAGGTCAATATCCATGAAATATATACATAATTGCAAAAAACCTTAATTAATCATGATAGAATTAAACAACAAGATGTAGTCTGTCTAAGAACAATAGAAAAGTCTTTCTTTTTTTTTTTTTATTGGTTTTAATTTAAATAGTCTTTGTTAGACTTTTAGGGCTTAACTTCTCTGATTAGTTTGGTACATAATTTCCATGATGACTAAGAAAAAAAAATGTTTTTCACATATGAATATAAATTAATCAAACTATAGATAGTATAATGGGGATGCTAAATGTGTTGAGTCAAAATAAAGAAAAATTGCTAAAAGTTTATTTCGTTATTCAAAATATATTAAAAATTATTTTTATAATTAAATATAAATAAAAATATTATTATTTAAATAATAATTTAAGTTAAATCTATCAAATCAAGTAATAATTCAATTTATAAACAGATCTTTCGATCGTTGGTAAAATTAATTGTGATTTGCTTATTGTAATTTTTGTAAAAAAAAAAAAAAAGATGAAATCATTGTATTCCATATTATGCTAAATTTGATATCGATTCTTTATTTTCATAGCATGTGAAGAAACAGTTTCTTCTTTTCTTTGTAACTGTAGGCTAGGTTTTGCCATTGTTGTCGATATTGGCAGCTGTATATCAAAGAGCAATACGATGTACTAGATATTTTAGTTTTATTTTTTTTATTTTTTTCATTAATTATATAGCTATATTGCAACTATATATGCATCTATATTTTAGGTAATTAATTTATTTGTCATAAAAAAATTGAAAAAAACATTGGTATTAAATCTGTGAATGTCATGGCTGACGATATATAGAGAATGGACTATTCCAATAATCACTCGATTGGTTCACAATTTATAAAATAAAATAATTTGATTAGTAAGGTCTTTTAAGGTTTAACAATATAATCCTGCTAATAAATTGATTTAATCCATTTGAAGTAAGAAATGTAAAACATAAAACTATTAATTTTTTTTTAATAAAGCATTATGGAAGCTGGCTTTCGTTTTTAATTATAAATTTTCATCAAATAGTAATTTTGCTAAATCAGATTTATCAATTATTCCATTCAAAAAGCTCATTTCATTTAGTAATAAAAGATTTTTGGGTTTTGTTCCCTAATGATGTTTTAGGCATGGCATCTGTCCTGCAAAATGAAATAACTTATTACTTCCTAATTTATTTAACAAATTTAATATCATAAACATGTTGAAATAAGAATGTGATAACAAAGTGATAGACACTAATTAATTAGCCTAGTAAAACATCCCAATTTATAAATATATGTAGCCCTTTCTAAACATAATATATATATATATATTCGATTAATATAAGATTGAGGAGCCTACTTCTAAATCTATATCTAGAGTTCTTGGTAATATTCGATAATTAATATTAAATATATAAATTTTTTATATTTATTAAATTCTTAAGATTCTTTTACACTATGTTATGAGCAAAAGAGAAAGGAAAAACATCATTTCATTTAAAATTAATAATTTTATTTATAATTTTATCTTTAATCTTTTTTTTTTACCAATATATTTTTGATCCATTCCAAGTAAAATAAAACAAATATAACTTCTTTTTTTCGTGGCCTATATTTCTTTCATTCATTTTACTTTGCCAAAACATAGTATCATTGTCAATGTTTGATTTTTTTTATTATTTTAATTATTTTAATCAATATAATCAAATATAATTCATGTCAATTAAAAGGAGAGAATTAATAATAATTTTTTTTAAAAAAATTAATTAATCATTCCCAAAAAATGGTGGAGAAAGCAATGTCCACTGTAATGCAATTGCCCTGCATGATGTAAAAATCAAATGCAAAAATCCCCACCTACCGTCGTCATATAATACAAAACTGTTACTAATGAACCTCGACATGAACAACAAGTACAAAACACAAATACTAAGCATCTTTTATTTAAAACAAGAAAAAGGAGAATGTTACGTATATTTTTAAAACTTTTTTTCCAAATAAATAAGTTTTATAATAACTTTTAAAAAATCCCATTATCTTATATTATAAAACAAATTTAATTTAATCTATTATAGAATTTAAGAATTGTATAAATCATTTTCTTAAAAATCCTTTCAGTCATTTTCACGCGATTGCTGATACGACCTTAATATTAAGTATTTTTTTTTCTAACTTGTAACAAATAAAATCTTTTATTTAAATAATTCCAATTTGATTTGTTTGGTGATTAATTAATTAATGATTAAAATATAATTAGGGTCTGATTAATCAAAGTCCTAGAAGTAGTAGTTGTTAACTTCTCCCTCCTAAGCAACAACAGGTTGTAACTTAGGCTTCCCGCCTCTCTTTTCCTTGTAAGAGCCGGCAAAGGGTCGCCATCTTCAAGCAACAAATGAACCAGAAAAAAGAGCCGCGTGTGGTCCGGCTGACGTCTAGGGACCTAGACCAAAAGAAAAAAAAACCCAACCCTCAAGCTGACATGGCACGACACGTAGGGCCCGCTGTCGGGGTTTTTTATAACCAATATTACGTGTCGTGGGGCTCACGTGTCCCCTCCAAAGCTGCACCTGGGGGACACCATAAAAAATTTCAGCAAACGCAAAATTCCATCAACTTCCCTCCAAAACATGAACTATTCCTTCGGCACTACAAGTTACTGACGTGGCAAACACAAAAACAATTTCATCTTGGAAGTCGGCTTCCCTATATAAGTAAACCATAGCTCCTTCAGCTTCTCTCACATGTTCACCTAAGCAATCGATATCCATTTTCTTTGTTAAAACTGCTTGATTTTCTGATATATAGTTTCATCATGGCAGTTGATTCAACTCTGCACTCTCCACTTGGTGTTGCCCCTTGTGAGAAAGATGCCAAAGCTCTTCAATTCATTGAAGAGATGACAAAAAATGCTGATTCTGTTCAAGAGACGATTTTGGGTGAGATATTAAGTCGAAATGCCGAGACTGAGTACCTCAAACGGTTCCAACTCAATGGAGCTACGGACAGGGAAACATTCAAGTCTAAAGTCCCTGTTGTCACTTATGAGGATCTCCTGCCTGAGATCCAACGCATCGCCAATGGTGACAAGTCTCCTATCTTATCTTCTCACCCAATTTCAGAGTTTCTCACTAGGTGATAATTTTAGCGTTAGATATGGATTTTTTTTTCTCTTTTTTTTTTCCTCGTTTTATTATGTGAGTCTGAAGTTTTTTGGGGGGCATAATTTGCAGTTCCGGGACTTCAGCTGGGGAAAGGAAGCTGATGCCAACAATTCATGAAGAGTTGGATCGTCGTCAACTATTGTATAGCCTTCTCATGCCTGTAATGAATCTGTGAGTATATTTGTTTCTTCTTTGGCTTGTTGCATGGGAAAAAAAGAAAAAGTTATTCTTTGTTGAAAACGAAGTTTGATATTTTTTTCTTTTTGGTTGTTGATAGTTACGTTCCGGGATTGGACAAAGGGAAGGGTCTTTATTTCTTGTTTATAAAAGCTGAAACAAAGACTCCAGGAGGGCATGTGGCACGTCCTGTTCTCACCAGCTACTACAAAAGCGACCAGTTTAAGACCAGGCCATACGATCCTTACAATGTTTACACCAGCCCCAACGAGATCATTCTTTGCCCCGACTCTAACCAGAGCATGTATGCTCAGATGCTTTGCGGCTTGATCATGAGGGAAGAGGTCCTTCGTGCTGGGGCCGTGTTCGCCTCTGGGCTACTCAAGGCCATTCGTTTCCTTCAAGTCAACTGGAAACAATTTGCTCATGACATCGAAACGGGAACTCTGAACCCTAAAATAAGTGATCCTTCAGTTCGGGAATGTATAAGCAAAATCTTGAAACCTAACCCAGAACTTGCTGAGTTTATTACCAAGGAATGCTCGAAGGAGAACTGGGAACGCATCATCACTAGAATTTGGCCCAACACAAAGTACCTTGATGTGATCGTAACTGGAGCCATGGCTCAGTATATTCCCACCCTTGAATATTACAGTGGTGGCTTGCCAATGGCTTGCACCATGTATGCTTCGTCAGAGTGTTATTTTGGTCTTAACCTCAAACCAATGTGCAAACCATCTGAGGTTTCATATACGATCATGCCAAACATGGCTTACTTTGAGTTCTTGCCTCATGAAGAATCATCCACTTCGGATCTGTCCCGTGACTCACCTCCGCCACCCCTTGTTGATCTCGCTGATGTAGAAGTTGGCAAAGAATATGAGCTCCTTGTCACTACTTATGCGGGTTTGTGCCGTTACAGAGTCGGCGATATCCTTCGAGTCACCGGTTTTTACAACGCAGCTCCACAATTTCGTTTCATTAGGAGAAAGAACGTGCTGTTGAGCATCGATTTTGACAAGACCGATGAATCCGAGCTGCAACAGGCCATTGAAAACGCTTCCGTCTTGCTAAAGGAATTCAACACCAGCGTTGTCGAGTACACAAGCTACGCGGACACCAAACAAATACCAGGTCATTACGTTATTTACTGGGAACTACTAGTCAAAGACGCGACTAATGCCCCAACAGACGAAGTTTTGAGCCAGTGCGCCTTTCAAATGGAGGAATCATTGAACGTAGTCTACCGTCAATGCCGAGTTGCAGACTCAATTGGTCCGCTAGAGATAAGGGTAGTGAAAAACGGCACATTTGAGGAGTTAATGGACTATGCAATTTCAAGGGGTGCTTCCATAAATCAATACAAGGTTCCAAGATGCGTCAGCTTCACTCCAATCATGGAACTTCTCGACTCAAGGGTGGTTTCAAAGCATTTCAGTCCATGTTTACCGCACTGGACCCCAGAACGTAGTCGTTGAGCTACACACTGCATGATGGCATGCAAAGGTAGTGCTGGAGAAAGAATAAAAGTTCGAAGAAATAATCTGCCTTGCTACCAACCAAAAAACAACAGCATCTTTCCTGCAAAAGTTTTAAAAAAGAAAATTCAGACAAGTAACAGTGGTCTCTTTATGTTGTAAAATTTTTAATTTAATTATCTTTTAAACTGTCTTTTCTTTTTTCTTTTTACTACCTTTGCGTAATAAGATCAGTTTCATGATGTAATTTTTGTTTCTTGTACCCATTTCATGTTTGTCTGTCTGTCCCTTGCAATCGTTTCTTAAATCTGTCTTTTCTTCCTTATCATAAAGACTGATCAGGAAAAGACATTAAAGTTTCATGAACAGTTACTGAATGATGTCAAACGTTGTATAATATGTTGATGTTACCAATGGTGTTTGTCTATTTATTTTCTATCTCTAAACCCTTTTCTGCATGGATTTTAGCTCGCATGCTCCATATTCCATTCTCAATTCTTTTATCCATCATTTAAAAAAAAAAAAACCGCTTGTGTTTAAAATTTGTTTTTGATTACTGACTAGGTTTTCATTGCTTGATGAAGTCATTTGTTTGGAAGGATGTAAGACGATGTTAATGAGTGGATGGATATGGAGATGTGGGTTCCGTTTGATTTCTGGATTTATCTCAGCTTTTGTTCTGTTTGTTGTTTCTTTCTGCCTTGTTCTGATTGTAATCTAAATATTTTTACTACCACTTTCTGCCTTATTCTGATTGTTGTTACTACCACTACTACTGTAATTTTAATATTTTTAGCAATAATTAACGAATTTAATTTATTGGTTTTTTTTTTTTTTTCATTGTGACCATTCATAAAGCAATATTCCATCTCCAAGGGGCTCAGAATTTTAGAAAGCTGGTTAATGATTTAATTTTTCCCAATTTTCATTCATGGGTTAATAAGTTTTATAAATTTATATTTGATTTATTTTTACATCTCGAATCCTGTGACGTCAGTTTATCAATAAATAAATATAAAATTTTAAAAAAATTTAGAATTAAATACAAATATTGTTAGTTATTAACAAGTGTTATTATTTAATTTATTAACAATGTATAGTGTATTATATATAAATTTGTGAATTAATAAGGTTTTCCTGCAAAATTTTCTACCTACTCTTTTGTTTTGAATCTATTTCATCCATTCTTAAAAAGTAATTCTAATAACTCTGGGGATTAATTTAGTAAATGTTTTGTTTTATATATATAATAATAGTATATGTTTTCTGAGTTATAATAGTAATGACTGAAATGAATAGAATTATTTTCTCCCCGCCATTTTTCGCAAGCCCAAAAATAAAAAAAACCATAATCATTAAGCCATTAGCTAGCTAGCTATTAAAGCGAAATTCTACATGGCAATGGCATCTATTTATGCCACTCACTTCTTAAAAAAAAAAAAAAAAAAGCTCACTTACCCCAATTAAGCCGAAGCATGTTTCCTGCATATTCAAAACTTTGTAATATGCAGTGTATTAATCAAGTACTTCCTTAACAGTCAATATATATTCATTAACCTAATGTAATTTTTATGATCCTCAGTTTAGCCTAAATGATTAACTTAACCCTTTTTTAAGAAGTAAATTCCAATTCCGGCACTCTCAAATCAAATCTACTGTAAAGAAGGGAAAAAAAAAGTTAATTTAATTTATTAAAAGAGACATGATCAGCTTTTTAACATGCATGCACGATGTAGCCGTTGGCTTTTTAACACAGTTCAAAAAAAAAATGGCAATTTGTTGCCTGTTAAAAGTATTTAACTTTCCAGGATACACAGCAGTAATACTGTCGTTCAAAGCTGAATATTCTGGAAAAAAAGGTAAAATCTTTTGAATACCGCCCACGTCGTTTGAAAAAAAAAAAAAAAACCAAGGAAAAATTATAAGGAAAACCAAAAACTGGGAAATTATAATGCAGAATCTAACTTTTTTGATGCAATATGATTAATTTGTAATTGTTGACATGAGAGTATCTAATGAGTCGGCTTAGGCAACAGTTTTTTTTTTTTGGGGGGTGGGGGGTTCTTTTTTGGAATCTAATAATTGAGGCGGCTGGAGCCTAAAAAAGCCTAAAAGCCAAAAGGTAATGGTGGGAAAGATTTAAAGTTTTGTTTGGATCACGAAAAAGATGGTGATGTCCCCTTTGTCCTTGACATTCTTTTGGCAATCAACGGCGGAACCATGCATCGGAGTCAAGGTTTGAAGTATTGCCGCTGAAAGTCCCCATTGAACTCCCCGCTTCGCACTGCGCTGCGCCACTTGTTGTTGCCCTTCTTCCCTACATATCATAAAAGTTAATTTTTCTTTTTTTACTCAAATCATTAATTTTGCATTACAATATATACCTAATTAAAAATGCATATTATTTGATGAACGGTAGTAGAAAATTGAAAGCATATCACTTAATTAGAGTTGTGATCACTGAGTTTGATCTAAATTATCATTCATTTAATTAAAAATTATTTTTTAAATTTAATTATAAAATATATAAATATTAATATTAATAATATTTTTATTATTTTTTAATCAATAAAATAGATTTTTGAGTCAGCTCGAGCTATGCTTTAGCGAAGGAATGAAAAAGATTTTGATCTGCAGCCTAACATAAGAACCCCTTATAATAGTTTGGAATAAAAGAAAGGTTAATTACCAATTTTTTTAAAAAAATACAAATAATTTTATTTTTAATGAAAGTAATAATATAAAAATTTATATATTATTATAATATCAAATATAAATCTGTTAATTAATTAGCTTTAACAATACATAATTCTGCCCTTTCCAGTAACAAGAATTTTCTTATCTCATTTCAATTTGATGGAATTAGTGAGAATTTTTCGTATTTAGAACTTGTACCTAACCTAAGATATATATGTACATATATATATGTATGTATTGATTAAAATCAATTTTGTAGAAAATCATCCCACAAGTCTTTACCTGCTGTATGATGTGCATCCTGGGAGGGAAATTTGCATTGACAACCCCAGACGTCGGACGGTAAATATAGCCATCAGACTTGTTAGGTTGACCGTTCACTTCATTTCCAGCCACGTATCGATGCCCGTGAAGATATGACAATGGCTGTGGGAGCTTTTCAACCAAAGGTTCTGCTAAATTTCTGCAAAACATTAAAAGGAGATGTAATCTAAATATCAGAAATATTAAGGGTGGCTTTAGCTGTTTCTTTTTCGAGTTTTGCATTAAAGACCTTGAGGGATGAAGTACTCCAATTGACTGATCAGTAAAATTTCTTGGAGCTTGAAGGTGGTTCTGTGATTGCCAGTTCATCAAGCTGTAGTTTAAACTTCGGGACATGGAAGCCTCGACACTTGCCTTTTGTGCATGAAGTGGATTCTAAATGTTGCAAAAGCAAAATCAATGCCTATGATTAATGAGTTTTAATTTTATAGGTTCAATTAAATGAGTTACCACAAAATTTTGACATGGCTTAACTACAATCAGAAAAATCTCTGGTTACGGTGACTTTACCCGAAGCAAATCCACAAAATCATAATTCTATTAATTGTATTGTATAGCTAGTATTATCTATCATCTTAAAAGGGAAAAAAAAAAAGGCGCATATTGATGACCACCTACACCTACGGACAATGTCCGTCAGCTTTTAAGACGGTATAACAATTAATAAGCAGTTATGGGTTACATTTAGTTTTCTACCTCCCTGGGATCGATTAAATGGGGCATAAAGGTAACTCCGAATTCCTGTGAAGTTGGTTGAATAACACAGTTTGCTTCTAAAATTCTCTGTAAAATCAGAAACGAGACAGACAAAGATTTCATCAGTTAAAAAAGAAAATGATGAACAGTCGAAGAGAAACTGAATATGGGTGCATATATATCTTGCCTTACGAAAATGGACGAGTTTCAAAGTCTCTTCCAAGATCATCTCGTGATATATAGCCTCGGTCATTGATTTAACACAATTAGGACTTCTCAAAAAATACCTTCAAAAACAAATCCATATATATATATATATATATTATTCGTAGTAAAAGATCTAATAAAATTTCTGATATGAGAATGAAAATTTTCGAGATTATGAATTTGATAGTTTCCATACTGTAGTTTCTTCTCCACATCTTCCAGCTGAGTTCTGCATATAAGTATTTCTTTCTGGATTTCCTGCATTGATATGAATTAAGTTGATAAAATTAACTTCCATTTTACGATTGTCTAAGTCTTAAATTATTACTGTTTGATTACATACCTGCAATTGAGAATCAATGTCCACACTATTGGTTCTATAAAGTAAAAGAAAATTCAATTACAACATGTGAGTGAGTGAGTGAGTCAGTCAGCCATTAAAATATAGATATCACTTGAGCAAAACCAATATATTCTAACGAGAAGGCTAACCTAGAGATGATGGGGTGATTGTAAAGACCAGCTTCAAGGCTCATCTGAGCAATAATCCGTCGTATCAACTGAAAGAAATTATAAATTTGTCACATCTAGACTTGTACTGAAATTTTGAATTTAATATCAAATTAAATAGTTTGAAACTTAATTACCTCTTGATTTTGCACCCTTGGTATAATAGTTGAGCGGTTCGTGACCAAAAAAAAAATGTCAAAAAAAGTGTTGTTAAGGAGAGCCGGATCGGATTTAAATAGTAAAAACTTTTGCTTATTGGA
>JAQSVH010000003.1:3374478-3398834 GCA_029448705.1 Adansonia digitata
CTTTTAATTTTATACTTGTGAAATTTTGAAATTTATTTTTGTGGATGTTATTATGATCAAATTTTTAATTTTTAAGATTTTTTTTAGAATTTTTGTAAAATTTGGGAAGTTAACCGTTATACATTTTTATCGATACTTGTGTAGTTTTTATGGCTATACTCACTTTGAAAAATCATAAATATTCAAAGAAAAATTTGTATTGGCATTTTTACCATAAGGTATCAAGTTGTTAATTAGGGCTTAAATTTAAATTTTTCATAGTACCATGAGTGCCATACTTATAAAAAATTTTTTGGTAAAAATTGTTTCGGATTTTAAGTTTTCATCTTTATCATTTTTATAAATGAATATTTTAATTAATGTGTTATACAAAATTCATTTCTTTAAAATTTGAACATAGTTTTCAAAGTTTCTTGTTTCAAAGATACAAAGTTTTTTACTTCACAAATTTCCTTAGGGGATTTTTCTAGGTTTATAATTTTTGAAATTCTTTAAATATCTTTACTAAATTCACATTAAATTAGTTTTTGAAAATACAATTTATTTTATAAGTTTTGCATTTTTTTTAAATAATAATTTTTCTTCTACAATGGTTTTTCTTGTAAAATTTTACGAGTTTTAATTTTTAATTGCCTTTTTCTTGCACATTAAATTTTTCAAAGGTTCCTCTTTGAATATTTATCTCGAAATTTTATTTTTTTTATTTTTAATTGGAGAAATTTTACTTTTTCCATTTCATGGGCCTTAAAACCTATAATTTTTTTAATGGGCTCAATAAGCCTATTAATTTTTCGATAAGCCTAACGTGTCCATTTTTATTTTCTAACAAGCCTAAGAAGCATATTTTGATTAAATTATTAATTAAATTTGTTATGTGAAATTTTATTCCTTGAATACATAATTTTTATTTGTTACAATTTAGTCCCTATAATTTATTTTTATTCAAATCAAATTCTTTTTCCTTCATGTTTCTAGAGTTTGATGATTTCATGCATGATGCGATCCACAAAATGACAAAAATAATTAATTTAAACCAAATCAAAATCTAAAAAATAAGAAAAATAAAATAAAATAAAAAATAAATCCTATAAACCTTTAGGATTTGGCAAAGGGCTTTTTCTTCAGCCCTTGGCCAACTTCCATCCCCTATAAATAGGGGATGATTTCAACATTTTGGGGGCTTTAACATTTTATTACAAAAAATCACTAAAAACATAAAAGTCCTTTAGGTTTTAAAGCTTTTTAAGGAAATTTTACTTATAAAAGTTTTATTTTTGTTTATTTTATGTTTAAATCTTCATTTTTGTAATCCTAATGAATACTTGTGCTCATGAATTTTGGTTCATATTTAAAGGCCAAGTATGATGACTATGATCAAAGTTACTCAATTTTGTTGTTAAATTTGATTTTTGCTAGAAATAGTTTAATTTTCATTAAGATTATTTGTGTTTGTTTGTATATAGATTGTTATCTTCATGTATATTTGTTTATGTAATTTTTCTTAATAATTTCATGTTGATTTATATTGATTTATTCATTATTTATAATGTTTTTATGCTTATTTATGTTTAGTAAAAGTTATAACATCTATGTATATTAATATTTATGAAAATCTGTGATGAAAAAAATTATTTTTTTGAGAAAAACCATGTTAGCCAAATTCATACTATTACTTTCAGTGTGATTTCCATTATTTTTATGATATATTTGGTGTTTATTTATGATTTTCTATTATGTTGGGACTAAATTGCAAAAATAAAAAAATTTTATTTGCAGGCCATCCATGCGTGATTGATTGTTTATGGACACTTATGAAAGTGTTTTCATGTGTATTTAGTATGTATGAATCTGTTTTAAGCATTTTCCACTATTTTTCTTTCATTGTATAATTTTAAAGAGTTTAGGGACTATTTGCAAAATTGCAAAAATTTTGTTCTAAGGCCATAGGTGCTTGGCCAAATTGATTATGTGATTTTGATATTATTTCCATGATTTTTTTATGATGAATTTTATGTTTAATTATGTTTTTTTTGTTGATAGGGACTAACATGCAAAGTTTACAAAGTTTAGGATCATTTAGAAAAACCTTGCATTTTAGAGTTATAAGCGTATTGCTAGCATTCCTTTGGTCTTTCGGAGTGGTGTAGAAGTATTTAAAACATTTCATATTCCTCTAGTTTTTTGGTGGGGGTAGAAATGTAATTTTGAAAAATTTATAGGCCTATTACCAATTTATGCATTTTAGGTCACTTTTGGCATCTAAATTACCCCTGGAAGGTATAATTGTCATTTTATATCATTTTTTAGCCCTTTAGGCTACTAGGATACTTATAGGCCAAAGATACACCCTAAAGGTATTTTGGTTTTCCTTAGAATCAAGTTGCATGTAATCACCAAGATACTTCTATGTCGAAGATGTATAGTAGGAAAAGGTTCATTTATTTATGATGTCATCCAGCCTTTTAGGTTACCGAGATACTAGTAGGTCAAAGGTACACCCTAAGTGTGTTTCGATAATTTTTCTTAAAATTGAGACCTTTAGATCACTGAGATGTTTATATGTCGAAGGCGCATAATAGGGAGAGGTTCATCTTTTTATGAAGTTATTGGGTCTTTTCATGTTATCAGGATACTTCTATATCAAAGGTAGACCTTAGGGGCATTTTAGTAATTTATGTTAGAACAAAGTCTTATATGATCACTATGATACTTAGAAAGTGTACAGTAGGAATAGACTCATTTTTCTAGAAAGTTTTAGTCTCTTTTAGGGTACTGGAATACTTATATGTCAAAGGTACGCCTTAAGGACATTTCATTCGTTTATTCCAAAGTCGAGTTTTTTAAGGTCACTAGGATACTTTTATATCATAAGTGTACTTTAGGGGACACGTTGGTTATTTCAACCAAATTAGGATCCTTAGAGTCAAATTTAGTACATTTCATCTAAATCGAACCTTAAAGAAATTATATTGTTAAATAAAATTGAAATCTTTGCAAATAAAGGCAATGTCTATGATGTTAAAATAGTACGTGGAATTTCTCCTAGCATAAGAGAGAGGTTCTATTGATTATTTTAATAATGACATATCCTTTTAAAAAAATGAAAACAAGATTTTTCAAATTTTGGAAAAATAAAACCTTTTGTATTCCTCCGACCTTTTAGTGGGTTATAAAAGACATTTTGATTTCTTGAAACCTCTCGTATTCCACCAGTTTTCTAGTGGGATATGAAAAAGAATGATAAAAACCTTCGTGTTCTTCTAGTTCTTTAAAAGGGTGCAAAAAATGTTTTGATTTTCAAAAACATTAAAAACCTAATTTTCTTATACGAGATAATAAATTTATTTTATGAAAATTTTGACAGGTGGGAACTATACTTAAATATCGAACATTGAAATTGAATAAAAATCAAATTTATGTTATCACATGATTAATAAGGTATTGATTGTTGGGCATCACGAGAAGGTTGATCCTTACTTATGATTGTGACCAACTTTTGGACCTTTCTATACAATCTTTAGTATAAGCTCAGACTTCAGAATTTATTTTTATGGGTTTCGTAACCCTTGAAATGTGAACTCTAACAAGTGACCAATCTCACCTGGCCAAAATAAGAAGATTGGTGGCAACTTCAAAATAAATGGTTATTTTGTAATAACTATTTAGGGTTAAGTTGAGTAAGTGATTTATCTAAACAACTCAGTCCCCTGACACAAAAAATAAAAATAATATTAATAATGATATGGGCCCTCAAAAATAAGAAAAAAATAATGACCTATAGATATATCTATTAGAATAAGGGGTACATCCGCTATTTTAACTTTGGTAGGTCAGGATTAGTATCTGGGCCATGTTTGATAGCATGTCGACTCCATTGTGGATAGGCAAGAGAGTCAGGCCTAAAATTAATTACATGTTAACTAAATTTTGATTAATTTAGTTTCAATCCTTATTTAACTATGATTCCTAGTTCTTTGAAAACAAAAACTTTTATTCTAGTATTTACTCTATTATCTTCTTTGCAACATTATTTCTAGGGGAACTTAGGATAGGCTTTTTATTATTTTTAAAATGAGTTAAGTCATAAAAGTAAGTTTGTTCCCTGCACACACTATGCACATTCATATGCATTAGATTTTCCTCCAACTTTATGGAAAGGGTATAGGCTACCTAATATTTTAGGATAGGGCAAAGTAGTTCTAGCTTTTAAGGTGTTAGCCTCCATGTGGGCCAGTGAAAAGCATATTGGATGTAAATTGCTATGCCTGCTCAAGGTGCTAGCCTTGTTATGGTAATAGAAAATACTCTCATTCGAATTAAACCAGTTTCAACGTAAACCCACAGTGGGTAAAGATTAGGGTAACTTGTTAGTTCTTTCTGGACTTGGATTTCAGTTTGGGAACCTATTTAGGTGTCCAACCCAAGCTTCATGAAATGAACTATAGAAGACTCACCCAATTGAGCTATACCTAGTTCTACAGGATACCAAATTAGGTACACATAGGGGAATGCCTCTAACCTTTTACTTTGTAATTGGATTTTTATGATATTAATAAGTGTGTGTTGTGTACTATGAGACATTTTACTTTTCTTTAGTACTTGTATTAATTTGTTATTTTATGAAGGATTTTTCATAATTTTGGGCATTACATCCACATTCCATGGAAACTTGTAAATTCACACATCTCTTTTTACACTTACAAAGTGCATATTTTTATATGCTTATGCATACATAATTTTTACAATATACTAAAATTATTCCATTTATTATATTTTTTTAAAGATCAATACATGGATGATATGTTGGAATCCATTGAAGAAGTGCATAGAAATGAAATTCGAACAATGAAAAATCAGCTTGATGGACTAATAAATAGCGTCAAGAAATGAGAGGAAATAATCAAAGGAATGGAACATGAAAGATACAGGAACAATTGTTCAAATTGACCAAAATCGTCAGAGATCTTCTGGGTGATCCCAAAGAGCCACCAATCTCTACAACTAACCCATTAGCACTTAAAGACTCAAAGGCTCAACCAAGTGTATCGCTAGATAAAGATTCTAATCCCTGGTTTATTTACATGATTGAAATAAAGCCACCTAATTCCACACTTATACAAATTAATTTGCTTGCTAACCTATTTTCTAGCACAATCTTATCATCTTTAAAACTCATACTAAAAAAACCATGATTGAATTATCAATTTGATTTGATTCCACTGACTTATCCAGAATTGTACTTTCTTTTACTCCAAAATTAGCTTGTTACCAATTTATTTATCCTAAATGGTATAGCATTTATAAACCTTGCGAAATACCATGCAGGAATATGGGGGCATTCAATAGAAACATGCCATACCTTTAAAAAGAAAGTTCAAAAGCTATTCAATGCTAGTGTAATCCAAGTTAAACTAAGATCAAACATTGCTTCTAAACTCCCATTGCATTTTAAGAAGCACTAAATATCTAGGGCAATCTAGGTATCATGCAGATAACCTTGGCTATTGGGTTAGCTTTATAAATATAAGGTTCAAAAAGAATGACAAGAACTTGCAATGATTCCTCAAGAAAATGAAGTGTTTAAATAGTTTTTTTTGGTTACTGTTTGAATGCTTTAAACATGGTTTTGTATGCCAACAATTAAAAAAAAATACAGAGAGTTTTGGTTGATAAAGCAATGGTGTTAAATCATAAGTCATACCTAGCCAATTGTTTAGCACCCAATACATTCTAATAAATGCTACCCTGTTCATTCATTTATCTATTCATACATCCATTTATTTGCCATTCATTAATAACCATACAAGCATGAAGATAAAAATTAATGTCGATAAGGCACATGCCTATTTGGAGAAACTAATTTAAGATTTTTTCCATTCAAGGTGAAGTAACATAGAACCACAAGATGAAGGTCTCCATTAAAGTCAAGCCCTACCAACACTTCTATCGGGGATCAGAGGAAGTATAAGTGGAAAGGCAATCACCTCAAAGTGCTTAACATTTGAAAGCCACTCCTATAATATATGTTCATGTTGACCAAGGGGCAACAAGTAGTACATGGGATGAAATAGAGATTATATCCATTGGTGTTAACAAGTCATAGTCAATGAAAGCTGAGACCATAAAAAGTCAATAAAATAAGGAAATTCATTCAAACTGTGTCTTCATCCTCAACCTTTTATCATTTAAAAACTTTAACAGTTGCAAAAAAGGATGGATTGTATCCACTTCTTTATCCAACAACTAATGTTTATGCTACTAGTTAGCAAAAATGTTGTAAAATCAAGAATCAAAATAGTATTAATGTAGAGCATGTTCATCAACATAAGATGGGGAAAAACAAACTTGTTATATAAAATAGAGTTCAAAAGGGCTAGAAGAGATCATGGTTCTACATAAAAGTTTGAATAAAGTGTGCAAACCTAGAAAGTCAAATTGGGATGATGCAACAATATCAATTAAGGGTTAAAGAAAGAAAAAAAGAGAAAAAACCTAAAAAAAGAACTTCGATAGTGATATTCAAAGACAAAGCTTTGATTATGATATTTGAATCATTCAGAAGTTTTCGTTCATGAAAAAATCTTTGATGGTGATATTTGAAGACAAAGCTTTAATGATTTTATTCAAAACATTTAGAAATTTTCATTTAGAAAAATAGGCTTCGATGGTAACATTCGTAGTATTCAGAAGTTTTTATTTAGAAAAACATGTCTTCAATGTTGATATTTGAAGACAAAGCTTTGATGATGATATTTGAAGCATTCAAAACTTTTCATTTAAAAAAACATTGGTTGATAGTGACATTCAAAATATTCATATTTTTGATAAAAGAATCTTCAATGGTGATATTCAAAGGCATGTTTTTAAAAGCTTCAATTATGATATTTGAAACATTCAAAAAAATGTCTTCAAAAGCTTCGATGTGATATTCGATGCATCCAAAAGAATTTTTAAAGCTTCAATGGTGGTATTCAAACCATTTAAGAGTTTTCCAAGTCTTTGATGATGATATTCAAAGACAAAGCTTTGATGGCAAAATATACTTATAAATAAATCAAAAAACGCGTAATCCTTAGAGGGAAAAGCAAAGTACAGGCCTTCAAAGATGCCAATTCAAACAAAATTTGATGAGTTAATGGTCGATTATCTTGGAGGATTACTCCAAGCATCATTCACCTTACAGTAATAAGCTAATTGGGGGCAATTTCTATCTTAACTTTAAAATTTTGTACAATTCTTTGTACAAACTATAAATTATGAAATAAATTTTGGTCTATAAATAATGTGCATACTGTTATTGACCATGAATTCTATAAATAATGATTTCTATTATATAGGATAATGATAACATCTTGAAAATTTTTTCTTTGGTAGATGATAACCATTAGGTTGAATATTCTTAGAAAGGAACCTTCACTTCCATTTATATGATCATCCTAGATATTTAACCATGTACCTTTCACAACCATATACCTTTTACACCAAAATGTTTAGGTATTTAACCATGAATCTTCATAACGATTGAATTTTCACACCTAAATGTTTTTTTCTACAAATTTTTTGAAGGTCGAACAAATAGGTTGTGCTCCTAAGAGAGTTAGATATTGATAGTTCGATATGTGTTAAAATATAATGATAATAATTATGAAATCTCCTTCATTTGGATAACCTTTTGCCATAATTATCATGACATTTTGCCAAATCCTTAATTTAGGAAAAATCAAAGTAAACATGAGCCAAAAATCTCCTTTTCCTCTAAGCAAAACCTTTTTAAATGCTTGATATGTAAAATATGAGATTCAAAGTTTTCTACGCCAATTTAGTTTTCTCCTTCAAAGGCTCAACCACAATCATAGTTTATTATTGGCTATGGAGCTAATAATGTTCAGGGGCATACCTTAACACTTTAAAAATTGAATGCAATATCATGTTACCAAGGTACTCAAAATGATTTTAGAAAGAAAACAATTTTTTCCCCAGCAAAATACTTGCTAGTTCAAATGGCTTTGCTTAAAATGACAAATAGTCGTCTTTCTTTATCTTTTTGTAAAAATAAAAAATTATTCCTTTTGCAATCCCTTTTGAGCCTGATAAGTTTTTTTCTTTAAACCCTAATAAAGGATCACTTTCCACACTAGGGGTAAGTGAAACAAAGCTTCAAGATTAAAACAAGCAAATTTGAAGCTAAAATAGCAAGAAGAACAAGTCAAATATCATGAGTCAAATTATAAACACTAAAAAAAGTTTAAATTTAAAGTTCAAATGTCCAAAGTAAAGAATGAAGAAAATTTTAAATTCTTTCAAAATGAAGAATGAAGAAAAAAATATGACGAAAGAAATAAAAAAAGAAAAAAAATTAAAAACTAGAAAAGATAAAGAAGTGAAAATTTGTTTGTCTTGAAAGACATATTGGATTCAATTTTTTTTGAAGAGAAATGATCCTTGATTCAATTACCCGTAAACATTTGATTTGGGCCTATTTATCATTTTCTTTCTAAACTAAGAACCATGGCCTACATTATGTACCTAACAGAGTCTATTTCGATCAAACATAGCTATTTGAGCTGTCAGGCCATTCCTTGGAAGCTTTTTTTGTGTTCATCTCTTAAGATGTTTTGAGTCCTCAATAATATGATGGAGCAAGCTCAAAAGCTATGGAACTACTCCTAAATTGGCAAAGATAGCCATCAAAGAGAAAAAAACCTTCTTTGCTAATTTAAAAATGATCCCAAACCTTTGTAAATTTCACAACATCAATAAAAGGTTTAGTTAAATTCTAACACTACTTTGATTCAAAATAACCTTCCAAAATTTTTGTGCCTAACCTTAGGAATTGATGCTTACTAAAGGCCTTTCAAACTAAACCTTTGAGACTTAGTGTATACTAGCATTATTTTAACACCTGTTAGGCTATTATATTTGAAGACTAAAAGGATGTTATTACTTGATTGTTTACCTTTCAAGGAATCCCATGATAAGAATGTCCACCTAAACTTGCTCTAGATAAACCTTGACCTAGTCATATCAATTTCTTCAAGATAAATTTTAGCAGCACTACCCATTTGTGCTGTTAAATTCATTCCCTCATCTTATTTAAAGATGTCTCGAATAGTGATCATCGATCATAAGAAAGCTTTAACATCATCATAAAGATAGCATATCTATTATGCTTAGTATTGGAGAATTCAAGTTCGAAATTGTTTTAAAATATTCATAGATTTTGATCAAATAAATTCTCTCTCAGGTTAGAATGAGAAGTTGATCTCTTTTTGTAAATCCTAAAAATTTGATGAAATGTGTACTTCGCATGAATTCAATGGAAGTATGTAAATATGCCTAAAGCATATGCTTATTCAACTCCATAAGTTGTATCTTTGAATTGATGAACAATAATTTGATATTTAATATTTGATATTTGATGTCTTTTTAGGAAAAATTGAATGATTCCTAAATTCCTGAAATAAAGATTAGAAGAAGGATTTTGAGGGGCAGACCTCAAGTCACCCTTTGACTTATAATAGGAAGCTAGTCAAAAGAAAAAAAGTTGATGATAATAAGGCTCAGATTGATGAATTTTCAACAGCATATATTAATCTTTATGATAAATGAAATCTATCACCTCTTCACATGATCCTCTGTCAGATAGGTGAAGAAAGCTTTAAAGAAATCTATTGCTTATTCACGCAATCCTATGTTAGGTACTTGAAAAAGGCTTTGAAGAAATCTATTGCCTCTTTACATAATCCTATGTTAGGAGGTGAAAAAAGCTTTGGAGAAATCTATTCGCCTTTTCATTTGATCCTGTGCCAGTGTTGGGTAGGTGAAGAAGGCTTTGAAGAAATCTATTATCTTTTCATGTGATCCTATGTTATGTAGGTGAAGAAGGATTTAAAGAAATCTATCATCTTTTCATGTGATCTTTGTTAGGGAAATGAAGAAGGCTTAAAAAGAAAATGGCTATCTCATGCCATTCTATGCTAGGTAGATAAGAAAGGCTCACCTCTTCACATCATCTTGTGTTAGGTAGATAAAGAAAGCTTTGGAAAAAATATCCTTTTCATGTGATCTTATTGTTGAAGTCAGATTTAAGGCAACTTTGCTCAGTTAAGTAGAAAGATTGGCAGAGTTTTCCTACATTTTTCTAATCCAGTTGATGTATGTATATATGTAAGAAAAAGAAAAACTTTTGTAAGAAGGCTTATACAACCCAAACAAAATTATGTCTATTTGGTCTTTGCCCTAAGCCTAATTGTCAATAACAGTCAAATAGGGGCAACTGTTGACACATAATTTTTCTAGGTCCCCTCTTTGTTAGTCTAAAAAATATCTGAGATAGAAAATTAGGTACTTGTTCCTATGGGAATAGACTTTCTTCAAGTGGACTGAACAATTTCAAGGCCCATTTAGTTGTGTTTAAATGGCTGCACATGCATGCGACAGAAAAATTATCGTTCAAAGGTCACAGAGAACAAATATTGTATAAAAAGAGAAATATCATGGTAAAATAATTAGCTTCTAATTATATACTTTTGAAATTTTGTAATTTATTTTTGCAGATGTTTTTACAATCAAATTTCCCATTTTTATGAATTTTTTAAGAATTTTTCATAATATCTGCAAAGTTGACTGTCATATATTTTTATTGATACTCATGCAGTATGTATGCCGATACTCATTCTAAAAAATCATAAATATTCAAGAAAAAATTTGCATTGGCTTTTTTTACAATGGGGTATAAGTTTTAATTTTGAGGCTTGAATTTGAATTTTTCATGATACCGTAAGTACCATACTTGTGAAATTTTTCTTGGTACAAACAAAAATTTGTTTTGAATTTCAAGTTTCATCTTTATCATTTTTATAAAAAAAATATTTTAATTAATTTGTTAGATAAGATCCATTTTTATGGAATTTGAACATATTTTTAAAATTTTTCCATTTCCCAAATACGAAGTTTTTTACTTTATAAATTTTTTAGAGGGATTTCTCTGGGCTTATAATTTTTAAAATTCTTTCAATATCTATATTAAATTCATATTAAATTAATTTTTAAAAATTTAATTTATTTTATGAGTTTTGTTTTTTTAAAATAATAATTTTTTCCAAAAGAGTTTTACTCGTAAAATTTTATGAGTTTAAGATTTTTAATTGCCTTTTTCTAGCACATAAAATTTTTTAAAATTATTTTTTGAATTTTTATATGGTAATTTTATTAATTCTATTTTTGATCAACTAAATTTTATTTTTTATCCATTTCATGGGCCTTAAAACCTACAAATTTTTCTAATGGACCCAATAAGCCTATTAATTTTTCAATAAGCCCAACTATTTTTATTTTCTAACAAGCCCTAGAAGCATATTTTGATTAAATTATTAATTAAATTTGTTATGTGAAATTTTATTCCTTGAATACATAATTTTTATTTGTTATAATTTGTCCCTATAATTTATTTTTATTCAAATTAAATTCTTTTTCTATCATATTTCTATAGTTTAAGGATGCCATGCATGATGTAATCCATAAAAATACAAAAGTAATTAATTTAAATCAAAATAAAATCTAAAAAATAAGAAAATAATAATAAATAAAACATAAAAATAAATCGTAGAAACCTTTAGGATTTGACCAAGAGCTTTTCTTCAGCTCTTGGTTGACTTTTATTACTTATAAATAAAGCATGGTTTCAACATTTTGGGGCTTTAACATTTTATTATAGAAAAATACTAAAAACATAAAAATCCTTTTGGTTTTCAATTTTTTAGGTAATTTTACTTGTAAATTTTTTTTTGTTTATTTTATGTTTGAATCTTCATTTTTGTGACCCTAATGAATACTTGGGCTTATGAATTTTGGTTCATGTTTAAACACCAAGTATGATGGATGAGGTCAAAATTACTCGATTTTATTGTTAAATTTGATTTTTGCCAGAAAGAGTTTAATTTTCATTCAGATTATTTATGTTTGTTGGTATATATATATTGTTATTTTCATGTATTTATGTTTATTAATTTTTCTTAATGTTTTCATGTTGATTTATATTGATTTATTCATTATTTATTATGTTTTTATGCTTATTTATGCTTCGTAAAAATTATAACATGTACGTATATTAATATTTATGAAAATATGTAATTAAAAAATTATTTTTTAATGAATAGCCGAATTCATATTGTGGCTTTTGTTGTGATTTCCATTATTTTTATGATGTATTTGGTGTTTATTTATGATTTTCTATTAAGTAGAGACTAAATTGTGAAAATAAAAAATTTTGCTTCAAGGCCATCCATGCTTGGTCGATTGTTTGTGGATATTTGTGAAAGTGTTTCATGTTTACTTAATATATATGAATATGTTTTATGCATTTTCCATCATTTTGGGGTCATTTTTTTATTTTGAAAAGTTTAAGGACTTATTTGCACAATTATAAAATTCTTGTTCTAAGGCCATAGGTGCTTGGCTGAATTGATTATGTGATTTTTAATATGATTTCCATGATTTTTTATGATGAGTTTTGTGTTTAATTATGTGTTTATGTTGTATAGGGACTAAATTGCAAAATTTGCAAAGTTTAGGATCCTTTAGAAAGCCTTGCATTTTAGAGTTAATAAAATGTTTTTGATGTTTTAAGAATATTTCTAGCATTCCTCTGGTCTTCTAGAGGGGTGTAAAAGTATTTAAAACTTTTTGTATTCCCTTGGTTTTTCCGATAAGGGTACAAAATGCAATTTTAAAAAATTTAGAGATCTATTAGTAATTTGTCAATTTTAAGTCACTTAAGGTGTCTAAATTACCCATGGAGGGTATAATAATTATTTCATATTTTTATCCAGCCCTTAGGTTATTAGGATACTTATGGGTCGAAAGTATATTTTAGGGGTATTTTGATTATTTTTTTTAGAATTGTGTCTTATGTGGTCACCAAGATACCTTTATGTTGAAGGTGTACAATAGGAATAGGTTCGTTTATTTATGATGTCATCCAACCCTTTAGGTTATTGGGATACTTATAGGTCGAAGGTACACCATAAGAGTATTTTGGTAATTTTCCCTAGAACAAAGTCTTTTATGATCACTAGGATACTTCTATGTCGAAGGTGCATAGTAAAGATAGATTCATCCTTAGTAGACCTTAGGGATCTTTTAGTCATTTATGCTAAAACCAAATCTTATGTGATCATCGAGATACTTATATGTCAAAGTGTACAGTAGAAATAATTTTTTTATATGATCATTGGGATACTTAACTTATATTAGTTTTTTTTGTAAAGTTTTAGTATCTTTTAGGGTACCAAGATACTTATGTGTCAAAAGTACTCTTTAGAGACATTTCATTAATTTATTTTAGAATCAAGTCCTCTAAGGTCACCGAGATACTTTTACGTCAAAGGTGTATTATAGGGCACATGTTGGTTATTTCAACCAAATTAGGATCCTTAGAGTCAAATTTAGAACATTTTTCTAAACTGGGTCTTAAGGAACTTTTATATTATTACATAAATAAAATTGGAATCTTTGCAAATCAATGCAATGTCTCTGATGTTAAAATAGTATATAGAATTTCTCCCAGTATATGAAAGAGGTTTTACTGATTATTTTGATAATAAGATACCCTTTTAAAAAAATTAAAATCAAGATTTTCTCAAATTTCAAAAAATAAGACCTCTCATATGCCTCTGGCCCTTTAGCAAGGTACGAAAGTCATTTTGATTTCTTAAAACCTTTCATATTCCGTCGGTCTTCCAGTGGGTAGGAAAAAGAATAATAAAAACCTTTGCATTCTTCTGGTTCTCTAGAAGGGTGCAAAAGAGATTTTGATTTTCAAAAAAATAAAAACCTAATTTTTTTATATAGAATAATAAATTTATTTATGAAAATTTTGACAAGTAGGAATTATAATTAAATATCAAATATTAAAATCGAATAAAAATAAAATATATGTTAACACGTGATTAATAAGTTATTAATTGTTAGACACCACGAGAAGGTTTAAACCTCTTGCGATTATAACCGAATCTTGAACCATGAATGCAGCCTTTAGAGCTTTTTTTTATGGGTTTCATAACCCTCGAAATACAAACTCCGATAGGTAACTAATCTTATCTGCCCAAAATAAGATTGGTGGCGACCCCAACATAAATGGTCATTTCATAACCACGATTTAAGGTTAAGTTAAGTGAGTGATTCATCTTGAAAACTCAGTCCCTTGACACAAAAATAAAAAGTAATATTAGTAACAATATGGGTCCCTAGAAATAATAAAAAGATAATTATATATATATGGGAATAAGCAGTACATCCACCATTTTATGTTGAGTTGGTCAGGATTTGTATCTAGGTCATGTTGCGATAACCCTAAAGGGATCTCAACCTCGATGGATAGGATAGCTTCCATGCTGTAAACTAGGGAAAATAGGGTGCCACCCATAAAAGTCTGAACTGGTGCATGATAAGCATGTATTGCAAAAGGCAGTTTCATATACCAGTCTTTGTATGTTTTAGCCCTCTTTTCAACTATCTTTTTGATATCCTTGTTAGCAACTTTAACTGCCTTATTCATTTTTTGACGTTACAACACTAAGTTACAACGTTGAATTTTAAACTATAAGCAAACTGCTTGCACTAGTTTTTTAGGTTGCATGCATTATCCATGATAATTTGTTTAGAAAACCTGTATCTACAAATAATGTCTTGCTTTACAAATCTGCACACAATAGATCTAGTAACATTGGCATATGAAGTCACTTCTACCTATTTGGTAAAAGTAATCAATGGCGACTAGGACAAAATGGTGCCCTTTAAAGGCCTTAAGGGTAATAGGTCCAATCATGTCCATGCCTCACATAGAGAATGGCCACAGAGCTATCATGACATATAGCGACAATGGTCGGACATGGACTTTGTCCATGTAGATTTAACATTTATGGCATTTTTAGGCATAGTCAATGTAATCCTTCTCAAGAGCCAATCAATAGTAACACGATCTTATGATTTATTTTGCTATTTAGTGTCTACTGGCATGTATGTTACAGATTCCCTCATAGACTTCTTCTAAAATTCTCTTAGATTCGAAAGCATCCATACACTGAAGTAATACTATGTCCCAGCTTCTCTTGTATCATATCCCACCGTCTAGAATGAAGCATATAACAATTCTCCGAATGGTTCTCTTGTCTTTGGTAGTATGCTGAGGATATTATTGGTCCCTGACGTACTGGAGAATGTCATGGTACCATAATAGTCTATCCCTTTTCTCTTTTATGTTATGGTAGTGTGTTAGAGTTTCATGGATGCTTATTTGAATAGGTGCGACCTCTAATTCTTGTTTTATTTTAAAAATTTATGGCAGGATTTCTAATACATTAGCCATTTGGTTTTCTTCTTGAAGCAAATGTTAGAAGTTTCATCCATTGAAGTCTTCTTTTAATTTGGATATCAGCATTCCATATTAGATTAACTTAGCATCCTAGGTTTCTCATTCCCTTGAAGTTGATAGATTACTAGGTCTGAATCCCTAAACAAATGTAGAGTTTTGATACCCCTTTTAATGGTGGTTTAAAGTATTACAATGCAAGTTTCATATTTAGCTATATTATTGGTACAATCAAAGCTCATTTGGGTAATGCAGGGGTAGTATTTTCCATTAGTGAGATAAAAATTACCTTAATTCCATACCCTAATATGTTTAAAGCTCCATCAAAATATATTTTCTAAGATTGGTTGTAATAAAAAATGTCTTCTACCTTGGATATGCACATCAAGTCTTCAACATGAAATTCAAAGTCTAAAGATTGATAGCCATTAGTTGCTTAACTTGCCAAAAAGTCAACCATCGCACTACTCATAATGGTTTTCTAGTTTATATAGATAATATCATACTCAGAGAGCAAGACTTGCCACCTGAATCTCCTTGACAAGGTAAGGGCCTAGGATAAGTAGTTGATGGGATCGACTTTAGCAATCAACCATGTGGTATGGTATAACATGTATTGTCTTCACCTTCAAGCAATCCATACTAAAGCACAACATAGTTTTTTAACTATTGAGTAATTGTTTCGACATTTTGTGAACTTCTTGCTTATATAGTAGATAGCTTGTTCTTTTCTTCCCAACTTATCATATTAACCTAACACAGAGCATAAAACTTGCTAAAGAATGAAAGATATAAGATCAAAGGTGGCACAAGCACTAGTAGCACAAGTACTAATGGGTTTGAGAGTTAATGTTCAACCTTGTTAAAGGCTTCGTGGTGCTCTTTTTTCCATTCCTTAGGATTTTGCTTTTGAAATAGCTGAAAGATTAGATCTTATATATCAGTCAATTAAAATATGAATCGGGCCATGTAGTTCAACCTTTCTAGGAAATTCCTCACTTTTTTTGGGGTACAAGGTGGTGTCATGTTCTTAATAGCCTTGACTTTGTCGAATTGACTTTTATTCTTTCTTGGATCATAATAAAGCCCAATAGCTTGCCCTATGTGACACCAAAGGTGCATTTAGTGAGATTTAGCTTAAGTTGGTATTTGTGTAGCTATTTCAAGAATTTAGGTAGATTGGCAACTTGTTCACTCTCTTTCGATGATTTGACAAACAAATTATCGACATAGACCTCTATTTTTTTGTGCATGAAGTCATGAAATAATGTTACCATGGCCCTTTGATAGGTTGCCCTAGTGTTCTTAAGTCTAAAAGGCATAGCTTTATCATAAAAGGTGCCCTATATGGTCATAAAAATGGTTTTCTCCATGTCTTTGAGAGCATTTTTAATCTAGTTATAACTTAAAAATCCATCCATGAAAGAAAGCAGTGTGTTTTTGGTGGTTTTGTCTACTAAGGTGTCGATATGGGGCTAAAAGAAATTATCTATTGGGCTAGCTTGATTTAAATCCCTATAGTCTACACTCATTTACACTTTGCCATCCTTTTTAGGGACGAGACTATATTGGCTACCTATTCAGGATACTTGGCTACCTTAAGAAATCCTACCTTAAATTGATTCTTTACTTTTTTTTTAAGTTTTGTTGTATGCGCTTGCATTCAAGTTTAAGGGGAAGTTTATGGACCATAATGTTGGTGTCTAATCTGAGCATGTCTTAGTAAGACCAGGGGAACACATCCCAATATTCTTGGACAAAATTGATCAATTTGGTTAGGATTGATGCGTTTATGAAAGTTCGAATCTTAACTTCTTTTTTATCTTTCTATGTTCCTAGGTTTATGGTTTCAATAGTTTTTTCATAAAGTAGGATATATTTTTCTTTTTATTCAATTAATCTCAATAAATCTTGGGTTATGACACTTTTCACAAAATCTCGTTTAGGCTCGACCTCACTAATAGATCAATTGCTCAAAATTGATTCCCAAAATCTCAATATGGATATTCTTATCACTTCTATCCTGTATTTGAAAATATAGAAAAAGAATAACATAGGTGATAAAATATGTAGTGAAAGGTCTAAGAGTTGGTACAATAAGTGTGGACATAAGAGATGAAATGCATAATGCTTAGTCTTTTTCATTGATAATTCTTAATAAAAGAGTGCCTATACAAAGGATCTTACAATGCTTTTAGGTAGAAGCATGTAGGTTTAGTTCATAACATTACTTTGAAATAGATTTAAATAGTATAGGGATCTCAATTTTAGTCTAAACACTTGGAATAAATCTTAGAGCGCATACAGTAGCCCCATGGACTTTTGCTAATGTCCCGGCTCATCGATTACATTGATGGAGAAATCCCCAAATGCCTTATTCAATATAAGCATAACATTTTCAGAGCCGATATTCATATGTCCTCTTGGATGAAAACTTTCTTAAAATGACAAAAATGACATTGGTTCTTATCCCAAGTTTTAACCTAATAGGCAACTCACAGTATCTCTGAGCTTGCATTCTTTTATGTTGTACATTAAGCTTGAACCCTAAACCTCTTTTGTCAATCTTGTTGACAACTTTTAAGGCTCTAAAAAATTCCTTAGAGATGTTTTCCAAGTCCCTTACCAACCTTGGTACCTTTATTAACAATTAACTTTAGACCTATATGAGTGCTCCTGGATATGTGAGGCTCAACCATTAGCAACCTCTTCTTGACGTAAGTGCTATTAACAAATTCAAAGGGCTAAAACAAGGATTCTAGGACATCCTCATTAGGTTTGATATACAAAGAATTAGTTAAGGTAGCAGGAATAATGTATTTCACTTCTCTGATGGAAACAACTTTGTTTTTAATGATGAATTTTAACTTTTAATGCAATGATGATGGTATTGCCCTCACAGAATGAATGCAAGGCCTTCCAATAGGCAGTTATATGATGGAGTAATGTCCATCTCATGGAAGTCTATTTCATAAATGTATGAGCTGATTTAGAGTGGAATGGTGATGTTTCCCATAATGTCTTAATAAGTCCCATCAAACGCTCACACGATCATGCGACTATGCTTGATATGAGACACATTGATAGGGAACTTGATCAAGCAAGATATAGGTATTACATTCAAAGCTAACCCATTATCAATGAAAACCTGGCAATATGCTACCTTTATAGTAGGTTGTGATGTGAAAAGCTTTGTAACTTCTTCTTCATCCATAAGGGCTTTCAACATCACTAAAAGATATATAGTCATCAGTAGTGATGCTGCTTACTAGGTGATCCAACTATATTTGCTATGTTTGATGAACTTAATGACTTATGCAACTTCTTTCTCACTTACCGGCTCTTTGATAGCTATCAGATTTAATTTTTTGGTTGTAGACTTCAATGCTTGAAGGATAAAAGTAGTGTTTTTAGTTAAGTTTTTCTTCTTGATACAGCTGGGCATAATATCCACCACTCTGAGTGAGGCAACATACCCTAAGAGTTCAATGTTAGTTGCTTACCATCTAGACTTTAACGATTAAAGTTTCATTTTTATACTTCTAGGGAACCCCCTTATTGTGTTTATAAAGGAAAGGGGATGAGAGTTGAATAATCATCTTCAATGTAGGCTGAACAAGGGTAGCTTCGATACTTGGTTGTCTAAAAAGACTAATGGCTTTTTAACCCCATAGAGCGGACTCTTCCTATCCCTTTCCATGGCGCTAATAGATGGTATCACATTTGCTAACTTACTGAGGGAGGTTTGTTTTTATCATAAAATTTAATGCTACTCTCATTCATTATTCTTTGGACTATAACATAAACTCTTTGCATTTTTAAAGAGTATAGCCAAAGATGGCATGAAAGTCACAAAAGTTAGTGGACCTTTCTTTTGTTCTTTTAACCCTATTGACCAAATTCAGCTTGTACTAGGATTTGCCAAACCAAGTTTATTAGTGTTTTGGTTTCCTCTATGCTCTTTATGATCTCATAGTCATCTTCAATACCTATTCCATTCATAGCTAATTTAGCATGAGCTTAGAGTAAGCTGGTTCTAACACTGGGTTTCAATTGTTGTTTAGCCTCAATCTTTAGGATGAAGGTTACTAACTAACCAAATAAAAAGAACGAGGGCACATCTAATGAATCAATACATCACCGTTCTCTTGCAAAAATTAAGGGCTTGAATAGTCTCAGCAACCATGTAGGTGTTGGGTTTCGAGTAGACCCCTGGAGCTGCTGCTTGGATTTTTCTATAACACCTCCTATTATCCCAATGCTAGTTGGAGAACCTTACCTTTTAAAGCCAGTTGGAGTGCAATTACTAATTCAAAGGTAGCTAGTGTAATTGGTAAGCTAAGAACATGCATTTATTGAGAGTATAAGGAAGTGCTCTATGAGCTCAAATGCTTTTACTTTTCATCTTTCTTTTTCACTTATATAGCCTTTGGTTTGGTATCAAAACTCTCTAAATGCAACTTCCTTTCTCGCTCTCTCCCGTACACTATAAGGACTTGCACAACAATTGAAATAGTTCATGAAAGCACTATAATTGGTTCTTTTAAGTTTGGAATATTTGCTATCGACTATCTAGCTTTCAAACTTGTGTCTTGACTAACTTTTCCTCCTACTATTGGTAAAGTATAGTCTATATATAATAATTAGATTTTATTTACACTACTCTTGTAAGTAAGAGCCAAAAACTAAAAAATAACTTTCAAACTCACTTATATAAGGCACTTTCCTACCACCCTGACATGCCAAAAGGGTCTTTCGCTAGGTCAATAGCTAGAAAACTCTTTCGAAATAGTGAGCAGTAGGGTTGTTGGTTCAAGAAAAAAGTAGGGCCATAGTTAGCCAACTTATAAAGAAACAGGTCAAAAAAGAGACAAAACTTGAGCAAGGAATGGGCTCTGCCCTAGTTTTTAAGGCAAAGTTTCATAAGAAAAACAAAACTCAACATGATACTCGAAACACAAAACTTGACTTAACAAGGATCAAAACTAGTCCTCTAAGAAAAAATAGTAAAAGATTGTGTAGAAAAGGGCTCAAAAGCTAAAAAAAACATATTCAAGATAAATAGTTGATGTTGTGGCCTAGAACTAAGATTTTCTCCTTCAAAGTTCTCACCAGCCAAATTTGAAGAAAAATTCCTAGATAGCAACCTGAGCATTGCTAATGCCACATTATTGTATCCTTCTTCCTTACCTTTCTTTGGGTGAAAAGATCTTTTAGCATTGGCCAATTCCTTTACTCTAGCCCTACCTGCTTAAAAAAATGCCTTGCTGGAAAACTATAAAGAAAGAGTATACTAGAGAATAATACATTTTCAGAGGCATAAGGTGGGTAAGTTTAATGTGCTAAAAATATGATCGTTGATCAAAGGAATTGACACTGTGACTCCTCAAGAAAAGGCGGACAATCAACTATGAAATTCAAATTTCAATGCGACTCTAGTATTCACCATCTGATCATAGAAAAAAGTCTTCTCTCTAGAGTTAATGGGGTCCCAAAAGGCCGATTGGGTGGTCTTTCAAAGGGGCATAGATGCATAAAACAAGGCAATCCATCAAAGAAGTCCGCCATTACTACCTCTACATAACCCAAAATCTTCGAGAATATGACCAACTTATTATTGCCAAAGTGTAGACATCTTGAATTTTCCTTATATCTAGAGTGCTCGCCATTGCTTTTTTCAGACTAGCCTAAGAGATACACTCACTATTCTCTTCTTTATTGATGTGGCCTTTGATCCATGACACTATAGCTCCGAGGATTTGTGCTTACCTTTTCTTGAAAGTTAGAGGTTGTATTGATTTGCCACATATCCTATCAAACTTAGCCCTTTAGATATTAAGCAATGTCATATATTCGTCAACCATAGGACCAAATCTTTCAATTGAAAGTAAAACATCAATATATCGAATTCCATAACTAAAATATACTCGTAACAAGCCAACATCTAAATAGACCTAGAGTAAGAAGGTTATGTCTCTATACCTCTTTGTGAAGGATTCCCTTTCAGTTTGGTTTCAATTAGCCCATATTTGCTTTAGATCTTCCCAATCATTCTGGAGATACCTTATTTAACCCTTTCATGTATTGTTAAGACGTACTTAGGTTTGAAAATGTTCCCATATTTATGTTGTCTGTGCTTTGACCATGCTTAAACTTTCTTAAAAAAAACTTTAAAATAGAAATGGACTGTTGCACCATGATAGATACCCCTTGTGAAACAATGAACCTATGGCCAATTGTCCTATGATGATGATTATGATGCATGCACTAATCACAAACAAAAAGGAAATAAGTTAATGACTATACAAAGTAATACAGACAAAATAAAGAATGTATACGAAAATAAACTATGAAAATTCCTTAGACAATAGGCATTACAAAGCCTAGAGGTAGACCTTATGTGCACATCAACCACTTAACAGCATGTCCAGATAGAAAAATCATCCTTGTAAAGGTGATATGGTACCTTAAAGGGTAAATTAACCAGTTATATGGTGAGATTTATTCATCACAATTTATAGTGGTATGTGTTAAGCCGTCGATCAGATAACATAATGATATGCCCAAAAAAATGAGATGTAAGACATCTTTTAAGGCTTAAAACAATAAGTATAGGCGACAATATTCGCTCATCATCACCCGCATGACTAAGATATATAAGAGTGAAGGTAAGAAGTGTTTCCTTAAGTGTTCTCATTCTTTAGGTTACTCAGCAACATTCTAGTATGATTTAACATGGTTAGGCTCATAAGGCTTGCTATATGGGTTTAAGTTAATACCTAAATTGTTATCCAAATTGGTCCTCCATTCTATAGGGATAGCCGAGGCACCCCAATCCTAAGCCTATTACAAGCTTCATAGAACACGTTCGATCCGGTGGATGTATTTCTCTATGCAAATGTAGAAGGATACTCATGAAAGACATAGGTAATTTACACCTTGAAACGTATTGGTATGCCTATGCAAAGGGGTACTAACAAAGGTGGATAACTTACTTTCTCCTAATAATTAAAGCTCTTTAGTGAGAATCGAATACGAAATGCAAGTGCACAATTTGTATTAGGGAAACAATCACACCTTTTGTTTACCTCTCATTAACATATTTATGAAATCAAAACTTATTCTAGAACAAGATAGTCCCTAACGAATAAGCCAAAGAATCATGAAAAGAAAAACATTAGTAAATAAAGATAAAAGGAATTATAGGCAAATAATGATTGAAACTAAAATAACTGAGAACCAAGTAGGACACTTCTAGTTATAGGCCTAACTCTCTAAATTTAGGTCACTAATGGAGTCACCAATTTGTCATAATGTGCCCCCTAACAACACCCGAATTGCCCGAATATTGACGCACATGACTTAAAATAAGAATTGGCTTTTAAGTTATCCTAATCAGGGTTTGAACTAGGTATGATGTGGTGATATTGAAGAAAGGACCATTGAATGAATTGCTTGTTGTCTTAGGTGGCCACTATGAAGTGGCTGAAGATTTGGAGTCACCACTAATCATTTTAGGCTAGGCATGATCAAATGCCTATTGAAAATGACATTTCAAGTTCCAAAACTTGAAACATCAATTTTAGGGTAACATGTTTTAGAGATTCGTTGGTCGAGTTTAAGAGTTGGTACGCATAGGAAGGATTAGCACCCCAATAATGCTCAAAATTAGTACCATCTAGTTGTATATTATTAGGTTTCAATTTTTTTAGTTTTGATGTCATTATTTTGATATAATCCCTTTTTATGCATGAATTTTGTATAAAATCATAAACTTTGGTTTAAAAGAAAAATTAAATCTCACATGCACCCCATGAAGGTAGGAAACACTAGGATTTCATACTAAAATGATCTTCGATTTAATCTTAAAAATTAGTTTATGTTAGACGTTGGAGAGATACTGAGTTGGATCACCACTTTGTAATTTTTTGAAAAATATTTTGAAAAACATGAATGCAAAATAGATGCCATAAAAAGGAAACATCTTAGTAAGACAAAGAAGAAAATAATAAATATCACATAAAAATAAATACAAAAGGTAAGAAAATGAGAGAGGAAAGGGATGATCAAAATGTATCTTACAACTATCTTCAATTCTTAAGAAATAACTAGAGTGACAATCTTGAGACTCATTTGAACTCAATGGTCTGAAATAATGTTTTGGATTTAAAAGGTTGGAAGATGTTTATGAGAAGGGAAAATTAAGATTTTGAACAAGGTTTTGAAAGGTGAGGTTGTAGCATACTTTCGAAAAATGGGGGTTGGAATGCCTTTAAAGCTAAAAATTTCAAAAATTACAGGTTTGTAGTATCCTTCAAAAAATAAAGGTTGTAGGAATTTTAGAAAGGTAGGATTACAGTATCCCCTTGGAAAGTGGGGTTGTAATATCCCTTCAAAAGAGAGGGGTTGGAATGACCCCAAGATAAAAATTTTAAAAAAAATGCAGGGTTGTACATCCCCTTGGAAAATAAAGGTTGGAGTGCACCTCAAGAAAGGAACTTCAAAAAACATAGGATTTTAATATCCATTCGAAAAGTAGCATTTTAGTATCTCCATCGAAGATAAGGTTACAATATCCTCTAAAAAATTTGATTTTCTAATTGAAATTTGAATTGATGGGGTTATAGTGTCCTCTTTAAAAAATAAGGTATCTTAGAGTGTACGAAAGAGAGAAAGTTTAATTTTTTTATTGAGTTTAAAAGTAAGGTTATAGTATCCTTTTTGAGATGATAGGATTATAGTATCCCCAAAATGTTTGATTTTGTTTGAAGTTTTGAAGAATAGGTTTGTAGCATCCCCTCAAGAAAGTGAGGTTGGAAATCCCTAAAAGTGAAAACTTCTATGAATTTTGAAAAATATAGTGTTTTAGATGAAAATGTTTTTTAGCCTTGCTCTGAGATTAATGAGATGTTGACACATATCCCTAGACTCCACAAGGTTGTTTTGACTCACTCAGAGACATCCGAATGCCTTGGAAGTTGTTAGC
>JAQSVH010000003.1:3416333-3430981 GCA_029448705.1 Adansonia digitata
TATGCCCCCACTTTGTTGGGAGAATTATTTTTATTTTATAAATTTTAATTATCATTAATTATAAATTAAATTTTATTAAATAATAAATATGTATTTAAAATTAGATATGAATTTCAATTCATTTAGAGTTATTGAACAAATCTATTACTTTAAACACATCATTTAAAAAAAATAATTAATGATATTTTTTAAATTTTTATATTTTTATTACATAATATTTATTTATTTAAATTTGATATGAATTTTAAATCGATCCATGAGTCAAAATGTAAATCAATCACTTTAAATGCATCATTTAAAAATAAAATAAATGTTTGTAAATTTTTTCACGTGTTGGCTCGAGTATCAATTTTAAATTGATCTTCAAGTTAATATGTAGATTAATCCCTTTGAATAAACTTCTAAAATTAAAATTAAAATAATTAATAAAATAAATTTTTATTTTATTTTTTTAGCAGACTGATTCTAAATTAATCCGCGAGTCAGTATGCGGATCAACCCTTGAAATGCATTATTTAAAAATAAAATAAAAATAATTAATAAGATAACAATTTCTTACTCATGACCCACACTATTCATTTTTTAAGGAAGAAAACAACAAGCAGCAAATAAAAACAAGGGTAAAAATTACAGTCTCCTTATTAATAATTCTAATAATTGCTATTTCCTTCTTTAAAATTATTTTGTAGGTTTCAATTTTTTTAATAATTATCAATCTATTTTTCCTTTTTGGAATTCTCCCTTTTAATGTTGCTGAAAGAAAATAACCTTACAAATTTAAAAAATATCCTTTAAGTCTTAAGAACTCAAAAATCATATATTGTATAGAAGATATGTTTGCTTAAATGTAATAGGCTATGCATTCAACCCAAATTAAGTAAGCTTATTTAAAGTTGGCGTTTGGTTCAAATCACGGGTGGAATAAAAGTGGCTGTTTCGGGGCTTATTCAGGGAGGGAGGCTTGAATAGCCATTCAGTGGCCTTACTAAATGGTTACTCAGGCATTGGATGTCACAAATAATTGCTTTGGAAGATTCAAATAATCTTTGTTGATATTTTGAATATCATAGTGTTCATTCTACTGAATTAAACTACTACAATATATATTTTATTCCATTCTAGCTATCTTCTGTTAGTTATTTCATTACCACTCTACTCTATTCTAGTAAACCAAACATATCATAAGTTTTACATTAATATATAATATGTATATATCAGTGTAGTAGGTATTATAACAGTATCGATCGGTATGTATTAGTTTTAAGATAAAATAAAATGGTATCAATGTCATACTATTTCAGTTTTAGTATCAACACTCTAAAGGGATCTATATTCGTATGTACCGATTGATATAAGATTTTGATATTCTTATTTAATTTTTACTTATTTGATTTTTTAAACTAATTTCTAATGTTTTTTTGTATTTATCTTTTTTTGTAATTACTTTTATAAACAAAATATATTCACTAAATTAGGCCATTGAACCTAATTAATAATAGTTTACTATATTTTCTAAATATTTCACAATTTTTTATTTGATATTTTAAAATTTTAAAATTTATGCTTGCATATAAACATATATATATATATATATTATGAAGGTTTATATGCAAGTATATATAACAAATGTTTTATTAAGAAATTTGAAAATAGGCTATATATAAATATATATAAAAATATATTTATAAACTATAAATGATACATTAAAATACATTGATATTGGTACATACTAGTACTAAGACAAAAGCATTATATCCATTGATATGGTAGTAACTACTTTGATATATATAATTAAAAGCGCATACTTAATTAATTAATGGTAGTATAAACTTGTTGACATCATATATATCTATACATATATATATAGCTAGGAGACATGTAGGGTTGAGTATTCGATCAATTTGGTTCTAAAATTTTTAAAAACGATTAAATTAACTAAACTTTTAAAACCAATTAAACTAACTAAACAAATATCTCAAAAACAAAATAACAGAACCACACTTAAGTCGATCGATTTAATTGATTTTAAGGTTTTAAAATATAATTATTTATATTATATTTAAAAATAATTATACATTATATGTTATATAATATATATAATAAAAATGATATATTATATTATAAAATTTTAAAATATAATTAAAAATAAAAAAAGATCAATTTATTCGATCTATTCGATTATCAATTTCTAAATCTGAAAGTTAATTAAATCGACTCAAACCAATTAATTCTTACCTCTAGACACACTATTTAAATTAATATGTGCTAAATTTTATATATTATGAATGTCTTTATCCACTTTAAATTTGTTTTCCTTGTAAATTACCTAGCTAGCTTGCTATCCATGGCACCATATAGTTTTATCACTTTATTGTTGGTATTGTTAAGCATCCAATTTTAAATTACTTGGTCGTAGATGAAAAGGTTCAATTGAAATATAAGATGCAATTCAGGATTTAATAAATGTAGGATAATATTATTTAACAAACTCAATCATGTATAAATAGAGATGATAGACAAGAGTAATGCAAGAACAACGAAGGAATTTTGATATCATGTTAAACATCCAACCTGAAATTAATTAACGATAGATGAAATGTTCAATCTAAAAAAAATACAATCATAGTAAATTGGTGAGCACACTTAGCATGCATTAGTTATTAAGTAATTGCATTAACAATACTTAATTATGCCTTTTCTACACTAATCAACAAGAATTTTCTTATCTCATTCCAATTTTATGGAATTAGTGAGGATTTTTGCATTTAAAACTTTTAATTAACAGTAAAAGTCATGTTTCACAATGCTGTTGACACAACTTTTGAGATTAAAAACTATTCTTTTATCGAAAAATAATGTTAAATGGGTAAAAAATTGACTTTGGCAGTTAAAATCAAAATTTGACAACTTAGACAAAAAAGTCAAGAAAATTGAACTTTTGCAATTTGCAAGCTTGCTTTTGGATAAAATGATTTTATTATACTCATATTTTCATACTTTTATTATTTAAAATATACATTTTTTATATTTCAATTCATCATAACAATGTTAAACACTTAAAATTTTTCAAATTATATTTTTAACATAATTTTAAAATATTTTTTTAATCTAATTTTTTTTCAATAACAACGCTAAACTAGTCTGCTTTAATGTTGAGCTATAACGTTGAATTGGTAAAGTTGTTACTACTTGGGTCTCTCATTTGTATTTTTACGCACGGCTTGTCTGTAGTGGGCTAGTCGGCCCAACACAGAACCATTTAAGGGACTGGCCTTCCGTTTGGGCAACACTAACCCGAAATCCCGCCGGCCGCGCCCTTCTTAAAATGCTACATGCACCGACATGAAAAGGCTTGAACCAGTGATTCTTTCCTCTTAAGGGAATTTCCTTTCTGCCGTCTTGAGCTGACATTTAAAGAAGAAATCTAAAGAGCTAGAAAATAGGGTGACATTTAATTTCTTAGATCGACGGCGCAGGATGACCTGAAAGATGCTGCTATTTGCTGCCATTAACCGAAGCATTTTGCTAATTTTGCCAATTTAAATTGTGGTCACCCAAAGATTGTTACATCGCGTTTGTTATTATTATAGATATAATAAATATTACTAACGAAAAAAATTAAAATTATAAAATAATAATAATTTATAATATCGTGTTAAAATCATTATTTAACTCTTATGTTTTAGGTTACACGTGCTTGAAGCTGATACTAACCCACGATCCACTCTGAAAATGGTTTTGCTCAACTGGGAAAAAAAATCAAATATCAGGTAAAAATTTTGGACAACATCAGAGAGCTAAAGAAAAGAAAGCAAGATCCTCTTAACACTTTTTCTTGAATTTCAATGCCCGGAAAGTGGTATATTCAGCTTTTTATTTGTAATTTTCTATCCACCAATAACTTATTAGATATGCAAATGTTAATGTAGGACTGACTTGTCCACAGGCAAGGATACTAGTCTACCTCGACAAGTCCGGTTCATTTGGTTTCGATCTTAAATAGGTCATTTATTAATTTTAGTAGATCGGTCTAATTTGTATTAATATTTAAAAATTAAAAAAATATATTTTTATTTTAAATTTAATTATAAAATATATAAATATTAATATAAAATATTTTTTAAATTTTTTATTAGCTATAAACAATAAATAGATTGGTCCAGCCAAAGACGAGCTTAGATAATGAATCTAAATTTTTTTTTAGCTATCTATGAACATCTCTACATACGAAATGAATTTTGATTTTATCTTTTCATGCTAGTTTGGTATTCTTAGACTATGTTAAGTTAAATTACAGGTATTAAGATATGCTTATTTGTTTAAAAATTCTTTATGTATAATTAAAAAATCTTCTTTTTTTAAAAATTTTTTATTGTATGACTGACGGTATATATATATATATATATCTATAAATTATCAATTGAATGGCATTGTTTAATTGATTGGCAATATGAATTTATATATGATCAATATATAAAAAAAAATCATAATTATATCTTAATAAATGATATATATATATATATATATATCAATACTTGAAAAAAATCGGAGTAATTGTCTCATAGGATAATAAACGTTTGCAGCATTTTGCAAAGCCGAAAAGCAAAACGACACCGTTCTGAGGGCATACAAACGTCTTTATTTTATTAATTCCACGGACGTTGGTTGAAGAAAAAACTGACAAATCCAACGCCATTTTTTTGTTTTTTAAATTTCATCAGTTTGTTGCGAAGTTCATTTCTTGTACCCTCCGTTCGTGCCGCTGACTTCCTCTCTTGGGAGCTTTCCTTCAATTCCTTCGTCTTCAGCCCAAGCCGAGCGTAGCCAACCACACTTGTAATGGCGCGGGCACTCGGCGTCGACCTCGCCTTTGCCACCGTCGGTTTCTGTCTCCTGTTTCTCCTCTCCGAATCAAACCCCTCCACCTCCCCATCACCCCTCCTCCTCCCTCCGCCTCACCACGGCGCTCGTCCCGCCATGATCCTTCCTCTCTTTACTTCTCCCAAGAATTCCTCCAGAAGCTTCTCGAACTCTCCTCGCCACCTTCTGAGATCCGACTCTCACTCTTCCCATCCCAATGCTCGCATGCGACTCTACGATGATCTCCTCCTCAACGGGTACATTATTATTATATCATTATCATTATAATTAATACTTCCTTTAAATCATATTTTTCGTTTTTCTTTTAACTGAGATTTTCGGGGATTGAAAATTTCCAAGGTATTACACTACGCGGCTTTGGATCGGGACCCCTCCGCAGAGATTTGCGCTTATAGTGGATACTGGAAGTACTGTTACTTACGTTCCTTGCGCCACTTGTGAAAATTGTGGTAGACATCAGGTGATCTTAGAATCTCATTCATCTTTGCCTCTTCTCATTCGAATTTTAAATTTTTTTCATTCATGAATTTTTTTCCTACTTTTTTTTTTCCTTTTAAATTATCTGTTTATTTAATTCTTTTTTGGGACATGTAGTGTCTTCCAAGCATAATTAGAGTAGATCTGACTAGAAAACCCCCTTTTTGATTTCTTAAGCATTGCTCTACTCTTTAAGATTTCATTCTGGCTTTGTTTGATCTTTGATTCTGCTTTCGGAATAAAAAAATGTAAAGATTACTTTAAGATGTAAAAGCAAATGATATTTTTGAAAAAAAAGTCAATGTAAAAAACTAAAGCTTTGAACATTGATAGAAAGATGAATGGTTTTATTTTTAGATATATAATAATTAGCTTGGAATTAGTCTTACATTTTAGTCAGCTGCTTATATTTTTGTTAAATATGAATTTACTTTCATACTATTTTTTTCATAGCAATTTTTTAGGAAACGAAAATCATGTTGCAACGCAGCCCTAATAATAGTTTAGGCAGTTAAACTAATAGGTTTTCTGATTTCCTTTTATCAGGATCCGAAGTTTCAGCCCGATTTGTCCAGTACTTACCAACCTGTAAAGTGCAATTTGGATTGCAATTGTGACAATGACAGGGTGCAATGCATTTATGAAAGACAGTATGCCGAAATGAGTAGCAGTAGTGGTGTCCTCGGTGAGGATATCTTGTCCTTTGGGAATCAAAGTGAACTTGCTCCTCAGCGTGCTGTTTTCGGTTGCGAAAATGAGGAAACTGGTGACCTTTACAGTCAACATGCTGATGGCATTATGGGATTGGGCCGTGGCGATCTCAGTGTTGTTGACCAGCTTGTTGAAAAAGGTGTGATTAGTGATTCGTTCTCATTATGTTATGGTGGGATGGATATTGGTGGTGGTGCTATGGTTCTTGGAGATATATCTGCCCCATCGGACATGGTCTTTAGTTCGTCGGATCCTCTTCGCAGGTATGTTTTTGTAAACATTTCTCAGAGATAGAATATGTTTTGTCAATTTCCTAAAATACATTCAATACATCTGACACATTTACTCTAGTTTCGGGATGGCAACAGTCCATATTACAACATTGATTTGAAAGAGATACATGTTGCGGGGAAGCAGCTACCTGTGAACCCAACAGTCTTTGATGGAAAGTATGGAACTGTTTTGGACAGTGGTACTACATATGCGTATCTACCAGAAGCAGCATTTGTGGCATTTAAAGAAGCTGTAAGATTCAATTTCCATAAATGAATCATAGTTTGTTAAAGTTTTAGCTAGGCCTATTAACCTGTTCTTAATGGACCCTTTCTGTCTCCTGGCTGAGTGATTTGTTGAGTTTAAATGACTTAAAACTTAACTCTTCATCCTTAATGCTATAATATGGGGGTTCATTGAAGTTTTATTCTAACAATTGTACATATTCTTTTGGTTGTAAGGGCATGAGATGACTATATGCATAACAGGTTGATCTGTTAACGGTCAAAACATAAAACTTGTAATTTTACTGTTTTAACCTTGTCATTTTTATTGTGTTTGTTCTTTCCCCTAATGCTTCATATTTGCATCTTCCTATTGCAGATTGTGAAGGAACTCAATAGCTTAAAGCAGATCCGCGGCCCTGATCCAAATTACAATGATATATGCTTTTCTACTGCTAGCAGGTATTACTCAAACTGTGTACAGTTTACCATAACAGAAAAGTTGAACAGTTTTGATTATTTATCATGAAAACTGATTAGTTATCTTTGCTCTGATATTAACAGTTAAAATTTGTTTTTCTGCTTCAGTGATGTCTCTGAACTCTCCAAAATATTTCCAACAGTTGAAATGGTATTTGGCAATCAGCAAAAATTATTGCTATCACCTGAGAATTACTTGTTTCGTGTAAGATTTTCACCCTGTAATTGCTTTTCTATTGATTGAAGGGAAGCTTCTTAAGGTTATACTTGACGTTGGTTTAGGAATAGTTGCATTTGAGTTCAATTGAGTTTTCTGCTTATCTTACATCTTATATTCATAAAGCATTCAAAGGTGCACGGTGCATATTGCCTTGGGATCTTCCAAAATGAAAAGGATCCAACTACTCTTCTGGGAGGTATGTTAACTTTCAGATAACTTGTGTTTCATGATGTTATTCCCATTAATGCACCATCTTCTTTGGCAAAGTTCGGCAAAATATCTCCAATTTTAATTCTAAAGCTTTAGTTTGATGCCATGAAAGTTCTGGGACTGTTATTTTCTTATTTTTCTTTCTTGTTCAAAATTAACCATTTTCTGTCATAGGAATCATTGTACGTAATACACTGGTTACATATGACCGTGAGCATTCGAAGATTGGTTTCTGGAAGACTAATTGTTCTGAGCTATGGGAAAGGCTGCGCATAACTGGCGCAGCGTCACCATCTCCTTCTTCTTCAAGTGGAAAGGGTAATTCTACTGTGGAGTTGCCAACTACATCTGCTCCTGATGGATCACCACGCTATGGTGTGGTTCTTATTTTATGTGAACCCATTAGAGGACTAGAACTCTGTTCTACCATTTCTTTCATTGAAAAGCATGAATAATCTATGCTTCTTGGTGTAAAATCAGGATCTATGATGTATGTCAGCTTCATCGGAATTCTTTCTGATGAAATTTCCTTACTGTTTAACAGGGGAAATTCATATTGGCAAAATTACATTGGATATGTCATTCAGCATCAACTACTTATATCTAAAGCCTCAGATCAACAAACTTGCTGAGTTCATTGCTAAGGAGTTGGATGTTAATGCTTCACAGGTTCAAAAAATACTATCTTCGTATACTTTAGCATTGAAGGCAGTTATTTATGAACTATTAATATGAAATAACCTATTAATTACTGAAGGAACTTTAAACTATTATACTAAACAGTTGATTTTTTTTTTTCTGAGGTCTATGGTTAGGTTCTCAAGTAATCTTTATCTTATGGGTTTCGAAAATTTTTGGATGATTCCAGGTCCATCTATTGAATTTTAAATCAGAAGGAAATGATTCTCTTGTCAGATGGGCCATAGTCCCTTCAGGATCTGCAGCCTACATTTCTAATGTTACTGCAATGGTAAGTCTTCTTTTAGATAATTGCAACTCGTTTGATGTACAAGATAACAGCCTTTTGCTTGATGAATTTCTGCTTCCAGAGTATAATTTCTCGACTTGCCGAACACCGTGTGAGGCTTCCTGATACTTTTGGAAATTATCAGTTGGTGCATTGGAAAGTTGAGCCTTCTGAGCAACGGTATGTTTCCATCTTCTAATGGCCTAGATATTTCTCTTAGGTTATCATTCTCCTGATCTCTTGCATGGTATGGAGCCTGGGGGGCTACTGTCTTATGCCATCTTAAAAGATACCTTCCTAATCTCAGTTTGATTAATAACCTATGTTGCTCCAACTCTTCAGTATTTTTTGAATTACCTGTATCGGACACCGATGTCCGACACATTTCTGATATGTGTATGAGGATATAATCCTCTAAGAACTCTTCAAATATATGAAAAACTCAGGCAATGTTGAGCGTAGCCGTGTCGGCATATATTCATATCTAACACTTACACCCGAGTCCAAGTAACATAGGAATAATCTATCGAAGGTTCAGTGTCTATTTACATTTGGATCTGATATTGCAAGGGCTTCCTTAAAATTTTTAATACTATACCTGTGTCCCTGTCGGTGCATACATAAAAACTTATACTTTAATTTTTCGGGTCTGGATATCTGTGTAGTTCATTGGCTTTAATAGCATGAATACAGTGCAAGCGTAATAACTTGTACCATAATTCCGAGCTGTTTAGGTCATCTGCATAGTACATTGGTGTTTATAGCATGAATCTGTTCTATCTTTACATTCTCTGAGATATCTGCATCCTGCATTGCCTTATCTCTGGGGTCCTATTCTTTAATTATAACACAAGTCTATAAATCGTTGAAATATAAATAATCCTTTTTTTTTTTTTTTTTTGAAAAGCGAAAATTGTTGCTCATCAAGGTGTTGTATTCCTAACTAAATAGTTTGTATTGTATCGAGAAAAAGTTTGTTGCAGTATATGTATGCAAGGTATATAATAAACAAAATCGAAATAAGAAAGAACATCTAATCTACTAATTCATGATTCAACCTGTATTTTTAGCTGCTAGTTGACCTCTTTTAACTCTATGCTGCGTCAGATGTTTGAGAAATTCCAGAATTTACTATTTCCCTTGTTTATTGTGAATTTCCTTTGGACCTTAATTTGAACCCCAACCCCAACCTGTCCCAATCCTACTTTTCCCTTTCCCTCTTGTCTATAACTTATACCTCTTGGTGAATCTATTTTAAAAATTGTGTTAGTATCTATGTTACCTGGACTCGGGATAAGTGTTAGATACAAGTATATGTATGACACGGGTAGCCAAGCATTATGTTACATGGATCTTTTAGGAAAATGAAGAGTTCAGGTAACATACGCTAGTATTTTACATGGAAAGTGATGGTACAAACTCCAACATGACTTATTTGTCATAAATGATAACAGGACATGGTGGCAGCGATATTATTTGGTGGTTCTTTCAGCTATTATGGTAATAATAGTCATCGGATTATCCGTTTCCGTAGTCTGGTTGATCTGGAGACGCAGACAACAAATGCTCAATTCATATAAACCTGTTGGTGCCGTTGTTCCGGAGCAAGAACTCCAGCCACTATAGTCTTTAAAAAGCCTTTTTGCTTTTGGTTATTTAGCAGGAAGAAGATTTTTTTTTCCTGCCAGATTGGGGCTGTATGGGTTCTGCATCAAAAAACAGTTTTAATGGTTCTAAAGCTTTGTTCGGTTACAGGGATCTTCATTTTTTTTTGCTTATCATTTGAAGATAAAAGTATAGGAAAGAATTTCTCAACGAAAGTGAATCAGAAAACCTCATTAATCAATAAATATGAAACAGAAAAGATCATTAATCAATAAATAAGGTTTGATTTACAAAACTTTTCTTGTCTTATTCTTGTCTGCTGCTTGCATCTTTTAGTGTCCTTTTTGGCTGGATGGGAAAATTACCTGGCAAAAATCAGAAGTTTGATTTAAACGATTTATACATTTTTTAAGAGGTTATATATAAGATGCACGAAGTTTGAATCTTAATATTTATATTTTTTTTATTTTTTAATTGAAGCCTTATCATGTTTCTCGATCCAAGAAATAAGAAAAAAAAAATACGGATAGGAAATGAGACTTTATAGGCCTTCAGTTGCCGAAGCTAGTTGGGCCAACTTGGCCTAATTTTTCAAAGCAGAGTGGAGTAAGTGGACAAAGTTTGATTAGTCCAGAAATCAGAAAAGGTCAATGGAAGCGGAGATGAGATATTTATATATATAAATTATTTAAATACGATTAAGAAAAGATTTAATTTGACTCAATTAGCATCGAGTTAAGCTCATGATATCGAACAAGTTAAATTTAACTATTTTAATGACTAATTCGAATAAGTTTTTTATATAATCGCTTTAAAAAAAAAGAAAAATCCACTAGGCAAAGCATAACCATAACAATGTACATACTGAGAGAAAAAAACCCCAAAAATTCCTGGTTTTCATGCTTTCTCTCTCAGAACAAACATCAAACAGTTATTCTAACTCAGAACTCTTGAAACACTAAACAATTGCTTTTCTCCATCTCATTTCGAATGAGTTCTAGAAGCAAATTTAAACTTCAAATTATTTCCAGGAATTTAAATAGCAGCTATAGCTCTATGTTACAATCATTATTTAGCAATTTTAATTTTTTTTGCTGTCGATATTCCCAATCAAGTCGTTATTTACAGTAATTGACTATTATTGTATTCATTATGTCCATAATTATAATAAACGTAATACGAAAACAAAATGCTTCTCTATGACCATAGTTTAAATCGCTACTTATTGCCCCCTATCCAGCTAATTGCAATCGGACTGCCGACGATATACTTCCCATCAGACCATTCCAAACGAGCAAAGCTGAAGCCATTCGATGGCTGCTGTGAAGAGCTTCCAGTGAACGTAACCGTAAACGATTTCTTCTCATTGGCTTGGCTGAAACTCAACGTGTCTGGCTTAACCGATATCTTAACCCTCGGTGTCTCTGGTGATATCGACACTTTGTAAGTTCCCGGTGAGCCCACATTTGTAGGAGTTCTAGTGTACTCAATCACGTTTGAGCCACCCGATGCGGTGTCAAAATTGACTGCAAATGATGGGTAATTGAGATCAGTAACGCTATATTTCTTGCTAGAATCGCATGAGAAGGTTCTTCTAGCGATGGTTCTGATTTGAAAGTCACTGTAGTTTAATGCGCAAAGGAAGCCCAGATAATCTGCAACTGTTAAATCATAGACGAGTCCTGGATTGAGTGCTGATACAGGATCGACATGTCCGGCGCCATGATCGAACGGGTTGGAAGCTTTCCCGGTAGCAATATCTTTCAGTTTTTGTTTGTTTTTGTACTGTGAATAAGCGGTTGTCATGAGAGCTGATCGGATGGCGGCCGGGCTCCAATCTGGGTGAGCCGCCTTGAGCAACCCTGCGAGCCCACTCACATGGGGGCAAGACATTGAAGTGCCAGAAATGATGTTGAATTCGACTCGCCTGGTATCCATTGACAGCCCTGTTGGACCTTCGGCCCCGGACCAAGCTGCTAAAATGTTGACACCTGGTGCAATCATGTCGGGCTTCAAAATCTCTGGGGTTATAAAATTTGGTCCTCTCGAGCTGAAAGCAGCGACCACCGGTGATGGTTCGATGCCAAGTTTGGTTCCTTCAAACAGGATTGTCACAGTGGGGTTAGGATTTGAAAGCAGGTAGTTTCTTATAGCATCGCCGGATCTTTGACCCACGGCGGTTGCCGGAAGCAAATGAGCATCCGCAACGAGCTCTTCGCCGTTTGCGGCGGTGTTAGCCAAAATCATCCCTAAACCACGGGCGGCTTTAACGACGGCTCCTTTTTGAACTCTGGCGTTGGTTCCACGATCGCAAAGAACTATTTTGCCTGCAACTTTTGATGGATTCAAAGTTCCCATCATGCACAAATTCCCGTTCGTCGCATTGCTTGCATTGCCCGCGTAAACAAATGGCAACAATTTTCCAGGCAATGGGCCGCCGTTGTAAAGAGACACGCCGGAGTAATTTTTGCCGTTTCCGAGGCCGACATATGCCGGGAAATCACGATCCAAAGTGCCTGCACCAACGGTGGTGATCCATGGAGCCACGTTTGATAAACTATAAGGCCCTGGACCAGCGTTTCCTGCCGAACAAGAAACTAAAATCCCCTTTTCCATGGCGGAGAACGCTCCGATTGCGACACTATCCCTGTAATAATCCGACGAGCCACCGCCGAGCGACATTGAAAGTACGTTAACGTTGTCGTCAATGGCCTTTTCCATGGCAGCCAAGATGTCAGCACTGAAACACCCGCCAATCCAACACACCTTGTAAACGGCAACCCTGGCGCGCGTGGCCATACCACGCGCTGTCCCTCCCGCGTACCCGAACAAGTTGGCGACCCTGCGGCCGTGGACGCCGTGTGAGTGCCATGTCCGTCGTCGTCTCGAGGTGATTTTGATTCCATGGACTCGTTGATTTTACCCATCGTGGCCTCGTACCCCTTAGCAAAGTACCTCGCACCGACCAACTTCCGATTACAATTCGATGAGTTAAAATTGGTGCCTGATTCACACGCGCCTTTCCAGCCGCTTGGTATTGGTCCGAGCGCCGTATCAGCAAAGCTCTTACTTTCAGGCCAAACTCCAGTATCCAACACTCCGACAACAACGTCACTCGCCGACTCAGACTCAGGGAACAAATCAGCATCTTTACTGAGTCCAAGAAACTCAGGTGTACGAGTTGTATGCAACTCGTATCTTAACTCGGGTAAAACCGCGAGGATACCTGGTTGGCTCTCGAGTTGTTGAGCTTCCTCATTGGTCAACTGAGTGGAGAATCCATGGATAACGTTGTCATAGGTATAGAGCATTTGGGCTGAGCCGGAAACTGATTTTAAAGACGAGTCATACCAGTGAGTATGTTGCTGGAAATTTGGTGGCATCTCGGTTTTAGCCATGTGAACTATGTAGGTCTTTCTCAGCTGGTTCATCATCATCTTCTTCTTCTTCTCTAATGGTGCAGACATGGACACGTGGCAAAAACCCAGAAGAAGAACAATCATAAAACACTTTAACTATATTCTCCATTTTTTTGTTTCAATCTCTCCTTCACACCAGAAAGAAAGGGAAAGTAATGGGGATGAAAGTTTTGGATAAACCTCCGGTTTTATACTTAAAAAAGGAAAAAAAACAAACAAAAAAAAAGAAGAGCAAAGTATCTTTTGGAATTTTCCACCATTAAAAAAAACAATGCAATTATGGAAAAAGAAAAGACACGAACGTGTTTGTGGGGACGATGATATTTGTCTTGTTCTTCAAATAATTGCCTTGAAACCCCCCAAAAAAAAAGATGGGGGATAAGAGCTGATTGAAGATATTTGCTTTGTTTCAAATTATTATTATTATTATTATTATTATTATTATTATTATTCATGGCTTGAAAACTTTTTTGCAGATTCAAGCATCACCAAGAAAACATCAAAAAAGGAAGAAAAGATTAATTCTTTAAATAAAATAAAAAAAACCAGAGATGGTTTGGGGATTACCAATAAGTTATCTAAAAAATGAAGCAATTCTTTTAGGTTTTTTTTTGGGGGGGGATATTTTTTAGGTTTGCTTAACGTGCAAGTGAGTTTGATCAAAAATCAAATTGGTATTGAAAAAAATGTTTTAATTAAATTTGCTTGCATGTAAATCGAATAATAAGTTGGTGGGTATAAATCAAAAACTAGAGACACGAGAGTAAACTTATTCTGAGTGTTGGATGATACGAAAAAAATTAAAATTTAAAGTTTGGATTTAAATTTAATTTAATTTTATGTAACGATTAAAATTTATTATTTAAATATATTAAAATATTAAAAATTATTTTTTATATTAATATTTATATATTTTTATAATTAAATTTAAATATAAATATTATTTTATTCAATTAAATATTAAAATGTCATATTCATATATCAATTAAAATAGGGTCAAATTATGGGGTGAGATAAATTATCCGGCTCCTTGAACAAATCTATTAAAGGAAAATGAAGATTCCTCAAGATTTAAATATGACCGCTAGTAATTTTAATTTTATATATAGTACCATGTATTATATATTAAAAGAAATATTTAGTTCAAAATTTTAAAATAATGAATTAATTTTGTGAAAGGA
>JAQSVH010000003.1:3503969-3514554 GCA_029448705.1 Adansonia digitata
GTAAGGTTGATATTGAGGAATAAATTTATTTAGATTGATCTTTTGTAAAGAACTTGATTGTTTCTGAAAACAAATATATAGAATTAACTAGAAAGCAATCAAATCAAGTATAACCTTTATAATAAATCATTAATCTCACTGACTAAAAATATACAAAATGTACAAATAAATATAGAATTAAGCGATCCAATGAGTAATAAACTAGTCATTTCTATCACTTGATTGTATATTTATAAAAATCTAATTTTGATACTGGACATAAAGATGATCTCGTTTTCATTAGCCGTGAATAGTGAAAATTTCACACTTTGGCATAAAGCTATGATAAAAAAAAAGATAGAACCAATGGCCAATAATCAAGTCTAATAACTCATTGAATTACCATTTGATAATGTTAAAAGGTATAAGGTTAGACTTCTGGACAAGAGTTTCACTCAAAGGAGGTATTGATTACCATGAAACTTTCTCTCCAATTTTTATGAAAGTTTTATCCAGAATTATCATAGCTTTTGTAGCTCATTTTTTTTATTAAGAGTTACATTAAATATTAGTGAAAACAACTTGCTTGAATAGGGATCTTGAGAAAAGGTATACATGATTCTATCGAAAAGTTTCATTGAAAGATCAATATATAAACTAAAACAAGCATCCCACTAATGGTATCTAAAGTTTAACATTTAATAAAATGTTGATCATTGGTTATACCTTAAAGTCAGTGGGAGTAAAGTTAAGTTTAGTCTTATATATTGGTGGTGTTCTCCTTGCAAAAGTGATTGGGCTTTGTTGCATGAGATAAATGATTTCTTTCTCAAAACCTGGTATGAAGAATTTGAATGAAACTTCATACATTATAGGCATAAAGATTCATTGAGATGGGTCTGAAAAGACATTAAGCTATCTCAGGAAGCCTATGCTAAGACAATTTTGGGAAAAATTAGAATGCAAAGCTATTCACCTATAATGGTATAAATTGTGAAGGAGATATTTCAATCTAAGTCAATATCTCCAAATAATTTGGAAAAGGAGCATATGAAAGACATTAAATATGCATATAGTATTGTGAGCCTTATATATCAAGTTTATACGAAACTTGACATAAAGTTTGTAGAAGAAGTGCTTAGCAAATATTAAAATAATTCTGGCCTTGGAATATGAAAGCTACCGAAGGAATTATGTTATAAAGTAATATCACAGGCAACAAAGTTGAGATATTTTATCTCTAGTTTGAGAGTTATCAACGAGGCTACTAAAGATCTACTATGACAACTCTTATGCAGTATGCTTTTCTAAGAATGTTAAAAGTGGGAGTCACAGCAAATAAATAGATATAAAGTAGCTTGTTGTTTGAGACTCTAAAAAGAAGCAGGAAGTGGATATCCAATACATCAGTATAAATTTAATAATAGCCAATCCTATGACTAAAGCATTATCGACAAAATAGTTTAAAATTTATGTGGATCATATGGGGCTAATTAAATTTTGTGAAGATGTATTTTGGCTTATTTGATTATGTTAATTTCACATTCTTAGAATTAATGGACATGTTTCAGTTTGTGCACATAAAGATTACATGTCAAGTGGACCTTGAATAATTAAAGAAAATTCATTCAAAAAGTATTATCTTCATAAAGTGCTCTTTTAGAGATGATCATGCATTGTAATACATGGAAGGGAATATTCGTTTTAGAATGCTACCGCCATGATTCATGCTACGTGAAATCTTTAATTGAGTGAGAGTTGGACTAGAGTAACTTATGGTTATGTTAAAGTTTTGGATTTAATTATCACCCATTCGAGTTCTTGGTTTATCATATGGGCCAAGTGGGAAAATGTTGGACTTTATGTGGCCCATATGATAATAAATCGACCAAGATAATTAAATAAAATTATTAAGATAAAATTATAAAATAAATCCTATTCAGTTTAAGTACTCTAGTGATAAGAGTTTAATTCTAATTCAGTAACTAATTAGAAAACAGATTCCTTGATGATAGGATACAACTCTAATTAGTCTTCTAGTATAGGTCCCTAATCTAGTTTATGGAAATTGCCTGTGCACCATCATAAAGTAATTATCAAGAAAATGATATAGACTATAAGGCTTATACGGGGTGTTCGTCTTTGTGCATTTGAAGCGAGTCTAGGTTCTTGATCAATAATGATTAGAAGTACATTTTATTTAAATTATTACATCAGATTCATAACTTGCTGATAAATATCTTTTATGTATGTTCTTTGAGGCCATTGCTCCCATAATCAATGCTAGGGTTGGAACGATTGACAAGAAATTTAGATGATTTTGGCTTCAAAGAGTGTCTGAATGGTATAACAATGCACTCTTAATACAAAAGAAATATATTTTTTTGTTGAATTTTATTGTACAAATTTGCCCCTTGATACTGTTTGCTTGGACTTTCGATTTAAAATTACTATTGGCCAACATCACTGTATAATACTTGGTGAGCTTTTAAAGTCACAACTTTCATTCCCTATGGTTATTATCTAAGGTCCATCAGCGAAAGAATTGAGGAAGGTAAGTTAAGTCTCGGGTTTGGAGTTCTGTTGCTATGTTAGTGCCTTTTCTTTTCCATGTCATTAGGTTTTCATTTAATATGGATGAGACAGGAAATTGTTTTCTAACAATCATTTAACGTTGTTTATCTTTTATGGTTTTAGAGAGGGTATGGTTTTGGACTACGTAGATTAAAAGAAAAGTGACTTGTGTGGCTAATTCTCCCTAGATTGAGCTAAATTACGTGGATGTGGATGGAATATGATGCCATTCCCTATTAACAAATGAAACTTGCAGACGAAAAACATTACAATCATTTGCCGCATTAACCTCCAATAGACAATCCATCCTTTGTTTAGCCTAGTTCCTTTGTTTAGCCTAGTTTGTTAAGGTAAAATCCCCAGCATTGCACCAGTATCCATCCATTTTTCTTCCTATAAATTCTAGTAGCTCACCCGTTAACATCTGTCATGCAAATTTTTGCAAGCCATGCTACCATAGCAAGACCACCACCAAATTACATCGTAGTATCTTCCAACAATTGATCGTTATCGTCGATTCAACTTCAACATCTCATTGTTTCTTCAAGGGCTCTCTCGTGTAAAAGTCAAACCAAACTTTCAAACGAGAACATAAGTCTCAACACAAAATGATGGGAAACAAGGTCAAACTAAAGATTAATGCAGTTTTCCAACAAGCAAAAATGATAGCATTAACCCTCCTACAGCAAATCCTCAACCTCAGCTTCCTTTCCAGTAGCAGCAACACTAGCAGAATCCGTGATTGGAAAAATTCTTATACAAACATCAATTTAACAGCTTCAAGTTTGATACTCTTTTGTCATTTCAGCAACGCAAGTGGTGGCGGTGGGACCAACAGAGCATCTAATCTCTTCTCAAACATAATGGACAATCAAATCACCTCCAATATCCTTTCTCTCTCTTTAGCTCAATAGTTGAAAAATAGAAAAAAAAATTATATTCCCCAAATGTTAGATACCACATTGCTTCAAGATTTAACTTAAATGGGCCAGCTTTCAAGCCAAAAAATCAGGTTCAAAACCCGCCATCAAATCCATACTCCTAAGCTCGATTTATGATCAACATATATCCCCTAGCTCATCTTGATAAACCTACCCTTAACGTCTTAGTGACCCCTACCCCTAAATTAAACCCATGAGTTCACAATCTTCGGTCATCTCAGTTTACCTAAATACAGGAAAATCATAATGCCCACCCCCTCTGGGAGTCCACAATCATGAAAAAAATCCCTCGTCAGTCAAAATACATTCCCCAACTCCTTGAAACGTATAAATCAAATACAACCCCCAACTTCAAAGTGCATAGGAATAAAATCACCGAAATTAAATAATGCAATTAAGCACAAGAACAACGCAAATGTATTCCCTCGACTCATGGTTTTGCATGTCCATAAGCCTGTTGATAATCTCTTGTTTGTCTTCAATTGCCATCAAGCCTAGCTATTTCCCCACTCCACGTAGCTTCTACTTCAGCTAATTTATTCTTCTTCTCTTCTTCTCTCAAGATAATTCTATTTCTACTTTCATCATCTCACTCAGACATGGACCAATTCATAATAGATTCTTCACTCAGGCTAACCTTTTTTCCCCTGTTTCCTCTTTTTTTCAACATTTTTTTTTTCTTATTTTGACAACTTTCTCCAAAATCCTATCCTTTAAATCCTCATAAAACCTCCATTTTTTCAACTCGACCCCCTTACCTATTACGGACTTAGACACCAATTCTTCCGCTGACCCACTTCCCACTTCTAAATAAGTCGATTGTGACCCCTTACGTAAATCACGTTCAATATTCTCTAAGCCTATCTCTACACCAATCGCCACTGTAGACTCACAATCAATCTCTTTAGTCGATTGGTCCAAAGCCTTCCTAACTGAAAAACTTTTTATCTGCTGTTCTTATAAATTTCATTTCCCTTTCTCATGAGAATGGCTTCCACTTTCCTATCTATTATTCATTTTGTTGATTAGGCTAAATGTCTTAATTCTAGTGTGCTTGCTTAAAATTTGTCATTATCAGTGTGCATTTTGTTTGAGAAGAATAAATGACGACACATTTTCTGCTAAAAACTTGGAATGTTCCTATATCAGGTCTGGTCCTTTAAAAGGACCTAGGGACATGTAATGGATCGGATAATGGTAGTGATACACACACACACATATATATATATATATATATGGCGACTTAATAAAGGTTTAATTTATCATGTTCCAAGAACATGAGTTCTTGTTTTAGGTATGCATCCATTAGCGTGAAATTTTTTGTTAGATCAGAATAGAAATGTGATTTAAACAAGAGATAAGATCTTTATTCGGCTAGCTAATGGTTCTGGAATAGGAGATTCAACATTTATCTATCGGATACATGTAAAGATGGTAGCGCATATGTGCTTTCACTTTCATGGCTGCACCTGAAACCGAATTTGGCTAGGTCGTTGATTGTTGTAACCATTTACTGTAATCTCAAGAAGGGTGACACTAGTATCTTTCACATCCATCACCTGTTCAGTCACCACATGCAAAATTGTGCCATCGCTTTGAAATCGCCACCGTTCCTCAGTCCAACCATCGCACGTTCCCACGGACATTGAGTCTGCCCCTCCATTTGCATGCTTGAGAAACCCACCTCGGTTTTTTTGAGGTCTGATGGTTCCATCGGGATATATTATTCACTGTTGTTCAGCATCGTTACTTAAACACTTTTGCAACCACACCCGGTTTCCATTTGCTAGCAACAGACCGTTGTAACCGATAATGGTGGTCACTGATGGCTGCTTACTATTGTTGGCGTACCAAGCTTGTTTAGAACCATAAATATTGTTATCTACAATCAGATTAATCATGCCTGAACTGTCTTTACTTCCCGTCAAGACTAACCCGGATTTTGGATTTCTTATGCTTCCGTCGCTACGCATTTCCCATTTAGTGGCATCATAGACAGCTGTGTCACAATCATAGATCATCACATAGTTTCCAGAGCTATATCCATAAGTGGTTAAGCATTTTCTGCCAGGTCTAATTGTATTATCAGCTGTTCTCAATGTCCATAATTGATTGGCCTGATTCTATCCACATTCCCATAAGATTATTTTGTTTCCATCATGGTAGCTTCCCAGATATACATCAACACACAGACTATTTTGCCCAATAATATGCGAGGTTGGTGGTAAAACTCTTTCTCAAGCGTCACTATTGTCTTCCAGGCCGCTGGATCTCATAGCCATAGACAAAGAAGAAGAAGAAAACACAGATGATGATATCGATGCTGGCATGCTCAAAAGCTACAGATTAACTCTTGTGTTTCTACATGCTAATGGCATTATTGCAATAGTGAAAATCACTTGTCTCAAGGTGCTTAAAACCAGTTCTTGACCATCATATATTAAGCGGACTGCTGTTCCAAAAATTCCATCTGTTGCAGATTGGATGGCAGATGAGATGTCTTCCCAACTGGTTTTGATACTCCATCACTAAACCATCCAGAGATTAAACACTCCATAAATTCCATCCGCAAGAGGCTGTGCAACTGCAAGTATTTTTTCTGGATGTTTCTCAATCGCACGGCTTCTGAAATCATCTGGATACGAACTATAATAGCTCTTGCGATAGGGCCACGATTTGAACTAGGTTGGAAATAATTCATGTTATCAATATGGTGGGACTCTTAAAACACTTAACCTAATCCTTGTCATGTAGTGGAATGCACATAAGGAATATATACTATAAATTGGCTTTGTTACTCCGGCTAAACGTGGATACGCAAGCCTAGTGCACATTTCTAATATAGTATGCTTGAAATTTTTTAGGTTTTTTTTAATGTGATATTTGGGATAAAAAAGATTATAAATATTTGAATTATAATTTTAAATTTACAAAATATTATATAAATTAATTACATTAAATTTATGCCGGATTTCAATTATAAAAAAATAGAGTGCTCTCCACTTCGCCCTTGACCAATACCAACGTCCTCCCCCCCCCCCCACATCGTTTATCTCAAACAATTCACTTGAATTATTCCCTTCTTCTACTTCTTCTTTTATCTCGATAACACTGCCCGAGACCCGGTAACAGTGAGCTGAATCCCCGTAGCTTTCCGCCCATGGTGTTGACATTTTCGTGAAGCTTTTTCTTGTGAAAAATATGAAAGTGATCGACCCGGAAAGAGTTCAACCGGCTGCTGTCGTAGCTAGCTAGGAAGAAAGAGCCAGAAACGCCGAAACTAATTCAAGGAATAAAACAGGACGTCATATCATAATTTATATAGGCTACAAAGTCCAAATTTGCAAACTTAATTTGACATTTCTAAACGTCGGGCGTTGGCCTTGAGAAAATGAATAAGGCCGAGGGTTTTGATTATTGGCTTGGACGTGATGGCCTTCAATTTCCTTTCCATAAACAAAATCACAGTGTAAATCGAAGGCTTTGGTTATTTAATTAATTGTGAATGATTTTTTAAGCTGTTGAGTATGGAGCAGTTGTATTTAATCACCCTCTAATTTCTCCTCAATTAATTAATATTATTGATTACAAGTAGGAAGATAATTAGTTATAATTAATTTGTCAATTGAAACTTGTATAGAAATGTACGTATATTATAGTGTAAATGGTCTGTCTTACAATTATTGAAGGGTTACAAGTACAATAGAAAGGATATTCGATTGGTAGCTAGTATTGTATATTTACTGTTGACATCTAATTTTATCCGAACTCTTTTTTTGACAATTAAAAAAAATTTTGAAACTAAGAAATTGGTGATCGCCTGATGAGAGTTGACTTCTTAAGGTGGACTGAATATTTTTAAGACCTCTTCACTCATGCCTAAATGGCCGCATGTGCACTTGACAGAAAAATTATCATTTCAAGGATCGTAGAGAATAAACTCGGATAAAAAGGACGAATATTAAAGTAAGAAATTAGCTTTTAATTTTATTCTTTTGAAATTTTAAAATTTATTTTTACAGATACTATTATTGTTAAATTTCTCATTTTAAAATTTTTTTGAGAATTTTTTGTAAAATTTGGATAGTTGACCTTCGTATATTTTTACTGATACCTGTGCAATATTTATATATATATATATACTCATTGTGAAAAATCAGAAATATCCAAGGAAAAATTCATATTAGTATTTTTTTACGATGAGATATCAAGTTGTTAATTTTAAGACTTAAATTTAAAATTTTCACAGTATTGCAAGTATCATACTCGTAAAATTCTTTCCGGTAAACTTTTTTTAGGATTTCTAATTGTCATCTTTATTTTTTTTATAAATTAATATTTTTTTATTAATGTTTTGAATTTAATTCGCTTTTATAAAATTTAAAAATATTTTTGAAATTTTCCCGTTTCAAGATAACTCCATAAATTTTTCAAAGTGATTTTTCTAAGTTTATAATTTTTTAAATTCTTCAAATATATTCATTAAATTCATATTAAATTATTTTTTGAAAATTCAATTTATTTTATGAGTTCTATATTTTTTTTCAACTAACAATTTTCTTATAAAATTTTACAAGTTTAAAATTTTTAATTACCTTTTTCTCACACGTAAAATTTTTAAAAAATTTCTTTTAGAATTCAACACTTGAGATTTCATGAGAAACTTTTTAATTTTCATTTTTAATTTTATTTTGGGTCAAATTTTCCTAATAAACCTAAAACTTTCAAATTTTACAAAAAAGCCTAACAAATCCAATAATTTCTCAACAAGCTCAACAATAGTGCCAAGCTCATTCTTATTTTTCTCAAGCCTATTTTATTTTCCATAAGCCCAATAAGTTTATTTATGATTATTTCATTAATTTTCTAATAAAGCTCAATTAAGCTCTTTTTAATTTAATGATAGCATCCAAAAATATTTTTTCTTTAAAATTTTTGTTAATTCTTTTGGACTCAAATTTTTCATACGACTATTTAATTGAGCTTTTTATATGTTTAAATTTTTAAATAAATTTATTAATTTATAACTTTTAATTTCTTACAACTTAGTCCTTCCAATTTATTTTTTCATAAAGTTTATAATTATGACCCTAGTTTTTTCATTTTTCCATTCTCAAAATTTTGCTTACAGGTATTTTAATTGTGGAAATCAGTGGTTTAATTACGTAAACTAGTTTGATTGAAATTTAATTTTTTATCGAATATAGTTACATTTTAACTAATATTAAATTAATAATAAACAATCCTCATGTAACCTAACCATAGCCCACAATAGGCTTTTTGACTGAGGTTAGATAATTATTATATGAATACAAATAAATTTATTAGAGCCTAGAAAAAATCTACAAAATAAATTATCAAATAAATTAATCATCTATTCTCAACCTCCATAATTGATTGGCCTAATTCTGTCCACATTCCCATAAGATTATTTTGTTTCCATCATGGTAGCTTCCGTGACATACATTAACACATAAACCATTTTGTCCGATAATATGCGAGGTTGGCGATGAAACTCTTTCACACGTATCACTACTGTCCTCCAGGCCAGTGGATCTCATAGCAATAGGCAACGAAGAAGAAAACCTAGATGATGATATCAATGCTGGCATGCGCAAAAGCCGCAGATTAGCTCTTGTGTTTTTGCATATTAATGGCATCAATGCAATCGTGAAAATCACTTGTTTCAAGGTGCTTAAAACCAATTCTTGACCATCATATATTAAACGGACTGTTGTTCCAAAAATTCAATCTGTTACAGATTGGATGGCAGAGGAGATGTCTTCCCAGCTAGTTTCATACTCCATCACTAAACCATTTGGATAAAACACTCCATAAGTTTCATCCCCATGAGGCTCTGCAACTACAAGTATTTCTTGCTGGACGTTTCTCAATCACACGGTTTTTGAAACCATCTGGACACAAAATATAAGAGCTCTTGTAATAGGGCTAAGATTAGAACTAGGTTGGAGATAATTCATGTTATCAATATGTTGGCGTAGTTCGTCAATTCCAAGAGGGATTTCCCTTCTTTCACCCACTCCTGCAGCAGCTTCAAGCGCCCCATATCTACCAGTAAATGGAAAAGATTCCCTAGTGTTTGGAAATAAAGCATTACGTGCATCAGTCGAAACATCGCTAAAGAAGTAGGAACGTCCACTTCCACCTGGTCGACAACCCAAGATATACACATTACTAACATTCAAAGCTAAAATGATGGTCTTATCCTCATTTGAGAGTTCCACCATTAGATATTGCTGGGGATCAGTAGGCTAAGCAGATTGAGGCGGCAACACCAGTATATCTCTGCTTCTATTCGCCTGGTCTGTTAATGCATTGTATAAATCTTTCATAAACATCAGATACGAGTTTCTGGTTGCGCGCCTAATGGTGAATCTCACCGTGTAAATTTTGAGCTTGTGTTTATTTTCTGTCTTTGTGATACAGCATCGTGGTTCGGCCATGGATATCCAACAAGCCCATATTGCTAATTGTAGAACAATCCACACCTTCATTTTGTGTTGATAGAATGAAACTTTCATTTCATAGAGTAAAAGAAAATTTTTTGAAAGTATATCTGTTGAAAGATTTTGAACGTTGAGGGTTTTGCAATGCTTGGCTTTTTTACTTATGCTTCTAATGGGAGGAGGGGAGCACCTTTTATAACGATTTTTTTAAGCAACAATTCAAATTACTTAAACACATACATAAATGCTAGAGATGGAAAAATGAACCCAAACCCAAAAATCTATCCAAGAAAACGAGTCCAAATTTAAATCGAATTTAATTTGATCAAAAAGTTAATAGTCCGAACTTGAGAAAACTCAAACCCGATATGGTTGGAATCCAAAATGACCCAAACCTGAAAGAACCTGAACTCGAAGGAACCTGAACCTAAAAGGATCTGAACTCAAAATCTAGCCCGACCAGAAGCCGAACTTGGATTTGATACTAAAAATAAATATGATAAAATTATAATTAAATAATTTTTTACAAATCTAGAACTTTAATTATCCATTTTATTTTAATATTTTTTAAATTTAATTAAATACCGAAAAGCTTAATTTATATTTTATATATGATTAAACTTG
>JAQSVH010000003.1:3531620-3551646 GCA_029448705.1 Adansonia digitata
ATATATATATATATATATAAAACTTCCAACAGCCAACTTACCTGTCATCTCTCTCTCCTTAGAGATACAGTAATACAAGGAAGAGAGAATTGTTTAAAAGAGAATAAGACAGATTATTCTGCTTAGAGGCGATTTGAAAGGTAAGCAAAAGAAAGTGTAAAGATTTCTAGGGAGTAAAATAGAGATGTTTTGTACCTTACTTATATTTGGTGGAAATATCAATAAAATTTTATAAAATCATTCGATCTGAATGCTATACAAAGAACATGTATTTCATGCTAATTGTTTTATTCATATTTCGTAAAGAAACCAACCTCACTTGATTTAGAAAGTCACCATTGTATCTGTTAACTACGTATCCGAATATAAATAAAAATATAAGATTCTAATTTCGAGTTAACATATATCATATATAACACTAACATTGACTTAACAAATACTATATTCGATATTAAACTCGAATTAAATAATGTAAACATGAATATATTATCAGAGGATGTGATGTAGCCCCTAAACTTGCACTTAATATCAATTAATCCACAAAATGAGATTAAAAAATGATTAATAACAAAACACCTCAAATTAGAAACTCCAAGCAGTATTCCAAACTTGCTAAGCAATTTAGTTATAAACCCTAAAACCACTAACAATCACAATTAACATGTAATTCGATCGATTTAACACAAAAATCAGTAAATTCAATAATTTTTCTATATAATCCAACTAATTTTATACGTCAGAAACCCTAACAAGAAGAAACAGAAAAAATTTATATTCCCAATTATTTTAAGATGTAATTCCTCATATCTATCAAACATGAAGAAGAACAAATTTTCTGAATGGAAAAATGAACAAAAGGGTATTTGTTAAAATCACCGAGTGTAAAATTGTCTTTTTAAGCAGCGGGAAGCGGAGAAAGGAGGCGCTCCACGTATTGTTGTTGCTCGCGAAACCGTTGTTTGAGGTAAGACTCGAGGATCTCCATGACGGAAACGAAACGCTTCATCGCTTCGAGCCGGCGGGTGAGTTCGGCCTCTCGAGCACTAGCTCGCTCGAGTCCAGCCTCTGTCTCGGCGAGCCGGGCTCGGAGAATAACCACCACCAATGCCTTGGTGATTCGGGACCGGCGGCTTGGTGAGAGAAATCGTCGTTGGTTACCAGAACACGTGTTTTTCTTTTCGTTTAGTTGAAAACGTTTCTATGGATCGAAGAACAAAGAATGAAGAAAGAGATTGATTTTGGTTCAAAGATCGGGAGAGAAGCGATTTGCCAGCACGCTTGGGGATCAGTGATTGCTTCCTGGTGGTTGATCTGGACCGTTGATGACATTACTGGATTGGGTACCATCAATTTGATGGGTCGAATCCAACGAATCCAACGGGCCAAGGCTAATCTATTATTCACTTCTCTCATCCCAAGCCTTTTTCTTTTTGAAAGCATCTTCGGTGATATTACTATTGGATTTTATTTTAAATATTACAATTATTATTGTTTTTTCCTTATTTTTATTTATCATGGTAAATTAATTCGAGAGTCGATGCAGAGGTCATCAAATTATATTATATCGTATTTTATTTTTTTTTAAGTATAAAAAAATTGTAATTTAAAAATAAAAAATTTAAAAATGATATTAGATCGGATATTTATATTTTCTATAATATCATAATACAAATCCGCATGAATTCTTTAAAATCTTAATTTAATTATTATTCATATTAAATTCACATATTATTATCTGAATCTAAATTAAATAATATTATCCGTCTAATATTTAAATTCGTTAAAACACCAAATTTAATCATGAGCATAAATTATTTTTGCATTTTACAGAAAGTAAATAATAGATTCGAAGTCGCAAAAGTAATGCATACTTAGATTAGATTCAGATATTGAATTTGTTATCAGTAAAAATAATGCAAATTTAAATAATAAATATCCGACTGTTTATATATGTATCTGCTCTGCAGATAATGCTTAGACTATTCGATTCCACATCCGCTTCGAATTCACAATATCTAAATCCATAAAAAATGAATCAAATAACTACAAATATCCGAATTTACACTGAATATTGCCACCCCTAGGGTTGTAGATATTAAAATTCAAGCTCCAAACCTACTAAATGCCAACTAACTACATGAATCAATTAAATTATACTTCTAGTTCAAGTTTTAAAATCCAATTAAAGATCAAAATTATTCACAATAGCAATGAGTTAAAAGCAAGGATCAAGTACTTTGCATATTCACAGTAATATTATTTACAGAAAACAAAAGAATCATTGACCAAATCTTTGGGTTTTTTTGTGGATTGGTTCAAATTGATATACAAGGGAAGGATCAAATTAACAAAATAGAGTAACATCCTGGAAACATATGCATGTTCTCCCATGTCATCTTGAAGAGGAGAGTATAAAATCCGATGCGCATCTCTGATCTCCACGGATGTCTAAGCCTCTTGATTCTTACTAGAAGCTGTGCAGATCCTCGTCGCAAACAGTACCAGTCACGCTGCCACTCTTTTTTTAAACATGATTCTCTGATACTAATAAGATTACTTCTTCAATAAGGCCAACATATTTAAGGAAAACTTCATCAACAATCGCTCGGTTAGCCACTTTCTAACCTTTCAGAAGTTCTGAAGAGAAGAAAAACACTGCTGCACAGAGTTGCTTCTCTCTGAAACATTTAACCAAAAAGAAAAGAAAAGAAAAAGTTAGTAATGACAAGAAACACCCGATGCAGCATTTCCTGTCGAAAGAACATATATAAACCTCTTATCAAAGCTCAGAAACACACAAATCACGTCTCGAGTAACAACTGCATTACGGAATCCAACAGATGTTAAAGAGATAAGATGATAGGTCCGAAGCGTCATCCCATGCCATAGAAAGTTATTTGTATATAGACAATTTACTTGTGAGTTGTGAATAACAATGTTTGCGATATTTTCCAGATGCATACTACCGAGAAGCTCGAGATAGAACTTATAAATGCATATGCAAGCTGAATCGTAACAGTAATAAAACTATCCTGTTGAGCCAAACTCAAGTTTCTTCTGAATTAGAACTATGGTCCAAGATGGACTGCTGCCTAAAACTACAATGAATTCTACCAAATGCAATGATTAGGTTGGAAGGACGAATAGCACCAAAATAGCAGCTATAATAGTCCATTCTCCAAAGTTTTTTTGAGTCATTTGGGCAAGTTGCTTCACTGATTACCTACCAATTATCCCAGAATGATAGATACCACATAATATCCTAACATTTTCATCTTGCCATTCTTGGACAAGCCGCATCGATGATTACCTACCGATTAACTCAGAATGGCAGATACCTCGTAATATTCTAACACTTTCATCTTGTTCATTAACATGTATGTTCCATCGAGGCTTTCTATAATTCGAGTGATACATGCTGCAAGGATTGTGTGCAGTGATCATGCAAGTATGCAATAGGAATGTAGCACTTATATCAGGATGTTACCTTGTAAAACGGGTTCTAAGGAACCCGATTTCTCAAAAACAAAGCAAAATTGCAGTTAAATTATACTTGTTTCAATAGCCTCAAAGTAAAGCAAAAGCTCATAGTCAGGCACTGAAAGGCATGAAGAACAATCTTAACTTCTTGATAAAGAACGACATGCTCCGACACTTTATTTTTCTTAAACCACGTCCGATGCATATCCGGACACGGCCACGAAGACATGACCTTCCAAGGACATATGAAAAAACTTTTAAAAAATTGAACATACTTAGGTTAAAACACACCTGTATTTAGTACTTACATATGAATCCGAATAACATATAACTTGAACAAATTAAACATCTAGCTTCCAAGACAGAGGAGTATCTAAAGATGGCATAATACCAATCAACTAAGCTTAAAAATTATATCCAATGACAGGTTAAATATTTAGTAGTTCAACTAACAAGCTGAATCTAGGTGTCACCTCACAAATCAATCAAAATAGCTATAAAAAAATGTGAAAAAGGAATTACATAAATTTATATAGAAATTAAGCTCTTACCATAAGAGAACCCAATTGGGAGATTCTTGATTGCACTCAAGAGCTGGTTATTGGCACCTTCAACAAGTTTCTTGCAACCAGGTCTATAACAAGGAACCAGCACAGCAAAACCACCATCATCATCATGAATGCCAGGGCCATGGGGTTCTTCCCAACCAATGGACCATTCTGGACCATCTGATTCATGTCCAGACAAAAGTAGACCATCTGATGGAACCATCACAAAATCATAATCTTTATCAACTACCGTCCTCTCTTCACTTCCTTCCCACTTTCCCTTTCCCTTGGATGGGGATATTTTTGTTTGGAATTTAGCAGTTTCAGACTCTCTCAACCCCAACCCCCAATCATCATCATTAAAAGAAGAATTCAGAGAATTCAAAGAAGACTCATTTGTTACTGGCTGTTTCTCCTTACTTCCACTAATCCAAAACCACCATGGAAAACCGGGAAAAGAAAATGCCATTTTTTTAGCAACCTGAAAACTCCATAGATCTTTTTTCTTTTCAACCCAAAATGGTTACTTTCTATTGCAGTTAACCACTAAATTAGGGAATGATCCATTGAGTTTGATAACTATAGAAAAAAAATTCAAAATTTGGAAAAATATTAATTGAATCAAACAATTTTTTGAATCATAATTATAGTCAAAAGCTTGTAAATTAAGCTCAAACGAGCTCAAACGAACTATCTTCTCTATAGATTTAACTTCCAAAAGAAATCAAAAACCCAAACAAAACTTAATCCAATCAAAGGGGTCTTTTGTGTCTAAAGTTTATGACCCTCTTTTCTTATTTACAACTTCAATTTAAAAAAACCCCAAATTTATTATTGATTCACAGAACTGAACAACTGCTAAAAGCTCAAAAATTTTTAGAATCGGCGATTCAACTTTGAATCAAAGATATGACCTTCGAGATTTCAGCCACTAGAAAGAATCGGGAAAAAAAATTCACCGGAAAATCAACAAAACCAAACGTCTTATACGAGGGAAATTCAACACACTGGAGATTGGAGAGGGAGAGAAGGGGGAATTTTTTTTAATGAATAAAAAATTGAAGGGAAAATCTAAAAAACCCTAAAATTTACATGCCCTCACTCGTCTCCATTTATAGCTTCACTTTCTCTCTCTACTGTGAAAATCGAACCGATAGAGTTTGTCTCCTGCTAGACTTGATGGAGCCATTTTTATAAAAAAGTAACGATAATAATTATAAATTTTTTAAAAATCAAATCTCATCGTACGGTGGAGATGCAACGATGTGGATAAATAATTCAAGGTTTTTTTATATTAAATAAAGATGATTGGTTTATATTTTATTTGAACCGTTGATTTGTGACAAGGGGGAGAGCGAACCGTCCAGATTTGCTTACGTGGGCATCGTAAAAATCCAATCATTGCGTGCAGAAGTGGTTCATGTCTCTAACACGTGGAAATTTTATATTAAAATATAAAATATTGCTCCCAATATAAAACTAAATATTTAATTCCTTTATTCTTATTGCTAAGCTATTGTGGATTTTATATTCATTAATTTTTAATATCATATGTGTTATATTTAATTTTTTATAAATAATAGATTAATTGATAATAATTAAAAAATAATTTAATTTTAAAAAATATTTTAATAAATTTTTTTAAATTTATTGAATTGTAAAAAAGAATTTATCGAGATCAAAACATATTTTTTGAAAAAAGAAATACGAAGTCGCATTGAAAAAATAACAACTTAACAAAAGACCAAAAATCTTTTCTTTTAAAACAATTTTAAAAAAATTATTAAATTTGTAATATTTCTAACCTATTTTGTAAAGTCTACTATTTCTCTTCTTTTTTTTATATAATAGCCTTTAAAAAAAATTACATTTGCTAATTAAGTGATAATTAATCTAAGATTATAACTATTAACTTAATATATATATATAAAATCAATTAATGATTAAATTTAAAGAAATAAATTTATCATTATCATATTTTGACCAATATATTTGGATACAAATTTTAAAAAATTATAATTATAATCTTATAATATATAATATAATAGTAAAAAAATATTTCAGTAGTTATTAAATGATATAATAAAAATAATAGATATTATCATTTCAAAAATGTTTTAATCAAATTAAAATTTTTAATTATAAATTATATAAATATTATTAATAATAAAATATTTATACCAATAATTTAGAAATAGAGTAAATAATAATGAGTATTTTTAATCTCTTCAAAAGATTTTTTACATTTATTTTTTTATATATATTATTGATTATAGATAACATGTAGATTATTCACTTTAATTAATTTAAAATTAATTTAGGTATAGATGAATTTTGTAATTTCTTATATAATTTATATTGGTTAATCCAATTTATTGTTTTATTTTTCAAATTGAATTAATCAAACGGATTAAAAAATAAATAAATTACGTATATTTATTTATATTAATTATACCCAACCTATCGTCATATTATTGAATTTTGTAAACCCAAAACAAAAGCCAAATTGATAAAACTAACCAAATCGAATCAATTAAGTTCAGTTCGCTTATTTTAATTTCTTGCACCAATTCAATCTTTTCTTTTAATTTTATTATTGTATTTAATTTTTAAAATTAAAAAAAAAATCGATCGAACCAGTTGAAGATTAACTTTTAATCTTAAAAACTCAAATTTATAAATTTTAAAATATCCGCATATTTCCGAGCAAAATTAATATACCATATCAATTTAAAACTTGTATTTTTTAATTACTAGTTCCTATCTACCAAGTTGAACTCGTTACCTTCCCCTGTTAAACTCGCAATATATATATATATATGTATATTATAGAAACTATACCGACCAATAATTTAGCTTGGAGGTAGTTTTCTAAGCTATGGTATGTTTTTGGACTTTCCAAAACTAGGATTTAAGGACAAATTAGTCAAATTATGCAACTTTATCTAATTCTTATATAAACTTGGATTATTCATGTAACACATGTTACATGAGTTTACATTGAACATTAAATTTTTCTTAGTGTGCCCTAAAAAACCATACTTCTTTTTTCTTAAAAAATTTGATTATCATGTATTTTAGTAAATTCAATAAACTATAAATATTGTTAAAGTATTTATGAGTAAAGTCGAGTCGAATTCGGATCAAATTTTAATTTTATTAAAGTAATCATTGCAATTCGATATATTATTAATTTTACTATTTTAAATTTTTTATTATTAATAAAATTTATCTAATTTATAAATAAAAATTTTATTTCTATTGGAAGACTTTAGTTAAATAAATTTTGTAAGTAAAAAAAAAAAATCTAATTTTCTTAAAATACTTTCATCGATATATTATTTTGATAATAAATTAAAAATTTATATAAAATTGCTTTATGATAAAATTTTAATTTTCACTAGCCTAAAAATTGAATCAATTTATTAAATATAAATAAAAGAATTATAAAAACCTTGCATAATTATCTTTTTCATTGTTTTTGAAGTGTACTATGTTGATGTAAATATACTTGAGATTAGTACTACGTTGTATTAGACTTGAGGTATCACGATCGGTATTAAACGACTAGAGATACTTAACAAATTCCAATTTATTATAAACTGTGTAAGAATAAACTAATATTGCAATGTAAGTGACCATATAAATGATCCTTAGATGTAGAGATGTTTAATTTTTTTTTATATATTTAAAAAATCTTTAAATTATCATATTTTATATTTATATTAAAAAATATATCAGATACAAAATATGAATACGTTGAATATAAGATATAAGTATTTTAAAAAAAATTAAAAAAATTATAAATATTAAAATTTATTTGCATAAATATTATATTTCAAATTCATTTATTCTCTGTAAATATTCTTGATGAAGATGGCAATCAAAGTTGATTGATTTGCTCCCTCTTTAAGAAATATCTTCCTGCTCAACAAGCAATTATTTTTTTATGAACTACAACTAGAATCCTCTAAACCATTAAAAATGATGGTATTAGTAAAATTTCTTGGGTTGTTATCCACTTTCGCTGTCTTGGCTCTTGGATGTTTGGCTACTTTCATTGTCTTGGAAGATGATTCATTGATTCCTCTTGGTCGTTATGCATGCAAGACTGTGACGACTGTGTCTACAGCCCTCGTCAAAACACTCGGTAGTCCTGACTCCTTGATAAAGATAGAAGTAGGGCCATGAAGACTTCGAAGCAGCCGCGAAAACTACTTAATCCCACATTGACATGAAACAAAAGGCTTCACTATCAAGTGCAATAGTATAAACTGACAACAAAAAAACGGTTAAGACATAGAGCCGTGCGGTGAGTGCAAAGCGAACTATTCTTTCGTCTTTTACTAAAGAATGCCGTGTGCTCGTCGTTCATAGCGGCATACTCCAATTTTTGGAGGGCTCTTCAATGTTGAAGGGACCCAACAATCCTAGTTTGAACTCGTAAGTCTTATTAGCTTGGATTCCATTTCACACTCGAAGAGCTCTCGTTTTGCTCTGAAGATAATTTAAACGCTGAAAGAGCGCTTTTATTTTCAAATCGTGTAGGCGCTTCAAGAAGGTTAAAATACCTAAGCATTTGAGGTTCTGGAGTTGCTTTAAAGAAAAGCCCTGAAGACTTTTGAGGAGTTGACAGTAAACTTATGGAAGGAGTATTTTAATCCAGAAATTGGTCCCTAGTTATGATTTGATCAGTATCTTTCCCATTTTCGCTAGGCATATTCATCTATTAAAATATAGCCATTTGCCATATTAGAATATGGCTATTTAATGAGCCAAAAATGAAAATGGCTATTTGGACTCATCTGAAGAAGTAGCATGATGAGCATTTTATATTAGAATCAGTAAAATGTATCTCATTTGCTTATTTCCCACATTGATTATCTCCTTCCTGATTGATATGTCAAGATGAACTATTTCCTCAGTAGCGGAGTCGTGTGGGCTTATTAAATAATGTTAATAGAATTTATATTTATTTAAATTTGATTTGATCTAAAATATAAATTTTAAATTTATCAAAGTTTACTTATATTTTTAAATAATAATACAAGTTATGTTATTTTTAATTTATTTTTTAAATAATATATTTTTAAAAATTTAATAGTTTTTATTAAGTTTTAAAATTTAAATAACTTAATTTATATTTTAATATTTATACTATAATATTACATATATATTTTTTATATAATAGAAATTACTTATTATATAAAACTATAAAATTAATATCTTATTATATAACTATAAAATGGAACAAACTCGAGCCATGGAAGTAAGAGCCAAAACTTAGCCCATTTTTAAATAGCTCAATTTTTGTTCAAACTTATTTTTTGAAGTTAATATTTTTATCAAAATCTTTTCAAATTTCAAGTAAATTTTCGAGCTTGAAGGGTTAATCGAGCCTACGAGAACCTCAAGTCACAGGGGTTGCAAACTTATAATCCAAGAATTTTCAAATATATATATATTATTTGAATTTTCAAGATATATTTTTCAAAAATAAATTGATGATTCCTTAAATTACAATTATCTTTGATTTTCATTTGTAAATTTTCAACTCAATGAATCTTTAACAAACGTTAAAAGTATCCCAAATTTTTTCCAAATTTAGCATTTAAAATTTGTTGTTTTTAATAATGAAAAATCTATATAAACAATATATTTTAAATTAATAAATATTTGCAAACTGTGAGGGGTTTTTCTTATATATATATAAAAATAATTTTCTCACTTAATTATAGTGTTCATAAATAAGATAAACACTTTTGATTTGAGGAAGAAGAGATTTGAGCTATAGGGTTTTTGAGCCAGGAATCATGCACCAACCAGAAAAACAAATACTTGATTGTAAATAGATTAAACATTTTAATAATAAAAATATAAATTAGCAATATATAAATTTTTATGAAAATCATGATTAAAACGATTTACATGAATACTAAGGAATGAAATTTAAAACTAATATTCATACTATAATTTAAGAATTTTAATTTGATTATTTACATAAACTTTATAACTTAAATCTATTTATTAAGCTATATTAATCTACCTTTTTTTTTTTTACATTATTTTTAATTAGAAACAATATTTTACAGAATTTAGAAACTATGGACTAATTTGTATAACATCAAATTAGTAACTAAGAAAATTTGGAAAAATACGATTCTTTTGACCAGAGATAGTAAAATAAATTCGAACATTTAAATGTGTTTGAAAAAAAGCTAAACTTATTCAAAATCGATTTATTAAAAAATTAAAATTTATATTTAACGTAACTCAAATTTAAAATAATAAAAATTATAAACTTTAAAAAAATCAAACTTTTTATAATTTTAACTTAAAATAATTTCTCTCGAATTCACCAAATTTTCACTTCTATAACTTAGCCCAACCCAACGTCCACGATTCGAAATCAAAGATTCCAAATTTCCCCGTCATGGCCGTCCAAGGTTAAGGAGTAATGTTAACGGATCGAAGGCTAACGGCGTCAAATCTCCGTCCCATGAATTTTAAAATGCCGTCTCTTCAACGGTTCCTTTTTTCCCCCCTCCATTTTCTTGCATATTTTCTCTCAGAAATCCTTAAATCTCGAGAACCAGAAAATTACAAGAGAAAAGATAACTTTTTTTTTTTGCGCTGAAACTCCCCTCAGATGACGAATTTATAATCTGAAAACCAGGTAAATTTCTGGGTCTTTCCTCTCTTCTAGTTAATTTTCTGTTTGGCTGCTGAGAAACTCCAAGAAACCACTCAACCTCCCATTAAAATAAAAAGAAAAGAGCCAAGAAAGATCAAAATGTAGGAAAAAAAACTGATAAATAGTTGTTTTCTCTTAGTCTTCCTGTATTTAAGAAAAATATTCATTTTCTGCTTGTGGGTAATTACTAATTTGATGCATTCTGAAGTTTCTTTGGGGTTTTATTAGTTATTTGATATTTTTCAATTTTGATTTGTTTGTTTAATTAGATTTTGCATTTTCTGTCCTCCGTTTGTTTCCCCGGAAATGCATAGAAAAGAAAATGACATTAGGTCTTGATTTTTCTTTATATAAAACATATTACAATTCCCAGGGGTTTTTAGCATAATAATAATAACAGTTCAGCTTAATGTAGTAAGGAATTCTGATGGATGATACTAGTTATGTCGAGGCCGTCATTCGGACGTAACCCCTGCATTACTGTACATATCGGGATTTGGTTGTCAAATCATGAATGCTAATTGTCCTCTTTGAACACCCAGAGGTCCCTCAACGCTTTGGGTGCATTTCTTTCAGTTTGAACTAAATACCTTCCTTTAAGAGAGCTTTTCTTACTTCGAGTACAAATTAAGCTTAAGCGTATGCGGAGTGACTACCAAATCTCTGCATGTACAGTGACGCAAGAGATGTCCAAATGTCGGCCACTACAATTGATATGATTATTTAGATATGTTATGAGCAAAAATTATAGCAAAATTCACTTAATTATCACCCATTAACTTATTAGCTAAAAAATTTGTGCTCTGTTCCAGAAGGTATACTATTGGAAATATGTTGGAGAAGGCTTATGAAGAGCCAGAAGAAGCCAAAGTTGAGAAGGAGAAGTTAAGGGAAGATTTCTCAAGCAAAGCTGAATTATGTGAGCACTTGAAGAAAGTCCAGAATGAGCAGGTAATAAAGATCCGAGAAGCGAGTTTGGAAATCAAGAAGCAAGCACAACGGCTTCTTGAAAATGAAGAAGAAATCTTGTTGGTGAAGCAAGCGAATGAAAATCTTAAATGGAGTCTGAATGAAAAAGAATGTAAGGTCAAGCATTTGAATGCTGCTATTGATAAGCTGAGAGTCGAACGTGATGAAAAGAATCGGATATGGGAGTGGGAAAATAGAAGGTTGTTGTTGGCTTTAGATGAGGCAAATGAGAAGCATATAGATCAAGAGCAAGAAATTAATGTGCTTAAGGCAGAGATCGAAGGTCTCAAAGCGCACCTTTCAGTTTCGAAGAAGTGTTTGGAAGCCGAGAAAAAGCCTACAAATCCGAAGGAGCTGAGAGAAAAATATGATTTGTGGGTTAAGATACAGGAAGACAGGAGGGAGGTTGAAGATAAGCTAAAATGGAGGAAGGAGCAGTTTAAACACCTAGAAGAAGCCCATGAGAAGCTCCGAGACCAATTCAAGGTGAGTAAGAAAGAGTGGGAGCAAGAAAAATCTACATTGCTCAATGAGATTTCTTCGATGCAGGCAAGATTAGATTCTCAGGTCCGAATTGCAGGAGATCTTCGAAACCGGTTACAGGTGTGTAATCAAGCCTTGGCTCATGAAGAAACCCGAAGAAAGTACCTGGAAGTTGAAATTTCGGAGTTTAAAACACAGTATGAAAATATTTTTTCTGAATGCCAAGATGCAAAGTCACAACTAGATTGCTTGAATTCCCAGTGGGACACTGAAGTTGCAATTCTGAGACATATATTGCGCACAAAGGAGTCATTTTATAAGGAACTGGAACATCGAGCTGGAAAACTGGGGCAAGAAAATCAAGAGTCGTTGACATCCCTTGAAGAACTCCAAGAAGTTAGAATTCAGGAAGCCGGGAGTTCCTCTTCGCTTTCAAAACTCAAAAACAAGCTCAGGACTGTGGAGCAGATGCAGAAGGAGTGTTTAACAAATCTTAGTGCTAAAGACGCTGAATGGCTTTCTCAGCGGGAAGAAATGACTCGGAAATTAAATGACTACAGATCTCAGTTAGAGCATAAAGATGCCACTCTCAAAGTGCTCAAGATGGAACTCGAAGGTTGCCAGTCTTCAGCTGTTCGGTTGAAATTGCAGAATGAGGAGTTTTCTGTGTTGGTATCACTATTGAAGTCAGGAATCTCTGAGGCGCAACCGAAACTTGCTAATGTTGAGGCTGAGTCGGGTCTCCATGAGAAAGAGAGGGTCGAGAAACTTTCGGTTCTGAGGCAGCAGCCAGAGATAAACGATACTGCTCTGGCCAATGCTCAGATAGACATTGCTGAAGAATGTGAGGGGACGGTAATTTTATCCTGGAAGGTTGATACCTTAGATCAACTTGAGGATAAGCATCAGCTAATCGAGAAAGAGCTCAACGGATGTAAAGAAATTCTCAAGGAATCATCGAGGTGTCAAATTCGGTTGAAAAAGCAAGCTTTGCTGGTGGACAATGATTCAAAAGAAAAAATTCAAGAAGTCTGCGATGCTTTAGATGCGGTGAATTCTGAACTAGCAGAAAAACAGGGGAACGTAGCATATTTATTGAGAAGAGTTGAGTCCTTGGATCTTATTGAAGGACAGCAGCTCCTGATGCAGAAAGAGCTCGACAGGTATAAAGAAATGCTTGAGGAAGCATCTAGGTGTCAAATGCACTTAGAAGAACGAGCTTTGCGGATGGAGATTGAATCCGGAGAGAAACTTGGGGAAGTTTGTGATGCTTTAGAAACAACAAAATCTGAATTGACCAAAGAACGAGATAGAACCGCTTCATTGATGAAGAGGGTTGAGTCTTTAGATCGGATCGAAGAGCTGTGGCTCGAGACACGGGATGAGCTTGAAAGGTACAAGGAAATGCTCGAGGAAGCATCAAGGAGTCAAAGCTGGTTAGAAGAGCAATCTGTGCATATGAAAAATGAATTCGAAGAAAAACTTCAGCAAGTTTATTATGCTTTAGAAACTGCAAATGTCGAACTGGCTGAAGAACGTGAGAGAACAGCTTCTTTAATGAAGAGGATTGAATCATCAGATCACTTGGAAGAACAAATTCTTGCGCAAATTTCTCAGAGTTACGGCGACTCCGAAAAGAATCCGGAAGAAGTTTTCAATGATTTGGAAAGAGCAAATTCTGATTTGTTTGAGAAAACTTGTGAAGGACATGAAATCGAATTTGAATTGTGGATATGGAAATCTATCGCAGAGCGTTTAAAAGTCAACCTTGAAGAAAGTCAGGCATTGCGTAAAGAATTAGAAGCTTCTCTTCTCGTGCAGCTGGAGGTCGAGGAAACTATCAAGAAAGAGAAAGATGACCTTATCCGTATAACGGAAGAGCTCAAATCAAGAGAACTAGAAACAGTGAGTTCGGCAGAGGAGAGCATTCTTCGAATCACAAGAGAACACGACAAGATCTTAGAGGCTCTTCAACAAGAGATCGGGTTGCTAGAAGAAGAATCACTCAGAAGGGAAATGGAGGGGGTTGCATTTGCATATATAGGTGCAGAAAGAAAATTTGAGTATGAGAAAAAGAATCTTTTGCAGCTCATAAACGAGAAAGATCAAAGAATAGATGATCTCATGCATGTTGTGAGGTCAATGGAGGAAGATTTTAGTAGTTCATTGAATCCATTTCCTCAGAGCTCGCTAAGAAGCAGGCGCGGATTAATTTGGTCCATGGAGCTTGGGAGAAGATTGACTGAGCTGAAATTCAGGCTAAGCTCGAAATCAAAGAGAAAAAGTTAATGATTATGGAGTTGAAGGATGACGTTTATAACATACAGGATAAACTGTTTTTGCAAGAAGAATCTCCGTCTGATTCAAAAAAGCTAGCGTTTACAGCTGAAGCAGAACCGGAAGCAAGGCATCAGGAAATGAAGAACTTGACCGATCAGATGGAGGCAAGGCTGACAACATCGGATTCTTCAGTCAATGAGCTCAAGAGTGAAAAGAGAAATTCGCAAACATACGAAGTTGTCGACAGAGCTGAAAAATTTGCTCGGATTTGTTAGAAGCCTAGGTGATAGGATCAGTGAGTTCCCCATAGAAGATGCTAAGCTGATCGGAATCTTGGAAAGCATCTTTCGACAATGAAAACACTTCAGACCTGACAGATAATGATGAACTTGTCGATGATTCTCTTAAAGAGAACATGAACAGTCTTATTTCTTCTCTCGCAACTAGAAAACCTAGTTCTCTTATTGAAGAAAGATCACCATTTGGACAGCTTAACTAACTGCAACTAATGAAAGATTCATGCATGTATTATCTGCCAGTAACAATTTAGCACATACGTGTCATTGTTTCATTTTCAGGCTATATTACTCAAACTCGGGATGTGAGTATCGGATGAGCATATATTAACTTGGGGATAAGAGAAGTGTTGTAGATACTAGCATTTGAACTTTAAATTTGTTGAATGTCGATTGACTACGTAAACCAATTAAACTAAATTTCAAGTTCAAGTGTCAAGAATTTTGAACAACAATACAATATGTGAAATATATTCCGTATCAAGGCCAAAGTGAACTGTAACGTACCAGTAGGGTATATCACTTTTGTTATGTTATTGGTGCATACTACATTAGTGTGTTTTAAAGTACCATTCTAGATTTATGATTAGTTTTCAAATATTTATTCGTGTATGTATGCATATATATATATATCATATTTTAAAGTTATTTATACGCATATATAAATTTTAAATTATAAATATTTAATATCTATATTGTTGAGTATCAAGTGAGTAAAAATAAATATAAAAATACTTTTTAAAAAATAATAAATTATTATGTATTAGGTTCAATAGTCTAATTTACACAACATACTAAGTGTAATTATGAAAAAAATCAAGACAATTAAAATTAGAAATTTATTTAAAAAATCAAATAAATCATTTTAAAAAATTTATAAAAAATTAAAATTTTATACTAATCAGTACGTATCAATATTAATCGATATAATCTTTTAAATAATTAAAACGATATTATATTAATACTGTTTCGTTTTACGCTATGATAATTACTATTCATAAATAAAGGTATGACACAAACTAAAGTGATCAAGCCACAACTGAGAAACAGACGCATTTGGCAGTGTCACAGAACAATTCTAGTGCAGAACATGAATATGCTAACTAGATAGCATTTGCTTACTAAGTATTAAAATATCATTATGTCCGAATGGATTTTCAGGTAGCTTGAATTATTTTTAATTCGAATTATATCGAGTTTGAGCTCTTTTGAGTTTGAAATTCTTGAGATCGAATTATATCAAATTTAAGTTTTTTCGAGTTTGAATCATTTTGAGTTCAAATTATTTTAAATTCAAGTTATTTGAAGTTTTAAATTTCTCAAGTTCGATTTCTAAATTTTTTAAATAAATTTTTTATTTTAATACCTTTTTATCAATTTTAAATTTTAAAGTCTTAGAGTACAAGATATATTCGAGAGTTAGGTTATGAATAAAGTTTTTATAAATTCAAAACATTTCGGCGAAAATTATTATTTAATAATAAAAATTATTATTTAAATTTAATTATAAAAATATAAAAATATTAATATAAAATAATATTTTAATAAAATTATTAACAACAAAATTAACTTTCAAATTAATAAAACTTAAAATTAAAAAAAAAAAATTTTCAAATTACAATTGACAGTTACCGTGCATGAATGACAGTTGCGGTGCATGCAAGGAGTAACTGGATGTGGGCAGCTGGCTAATACGGAATGACCAAAACATCCTCCGATCCTACCTAGTTCACCACCCCATGTCCATATTCGGTATTTCGAAGTTTTATGTAATCTTTTATTCTTTTACCTCCATTTATATTTTTGACCGCAAAAGGTATGTCTTCAAGTCTTCCTTGTTTCCTCTCAGAACTGTCTTGATGACCCGTGAGAATCCGATCCGAATCTTTCGGACTTTACCGAATCCGGGGCCCGCAGATTGTTTCCACGTCCCGATAACGCCATTTTAACTCCGTCTGTCCTAATCCGACTTCAAAACTCGAGCCGTAATCCGGTAATCCTAACTCAAACCCTCCATTTTCTTAAAGACTTAAACCCCAATGACCGATAACTTTTCTTTTACTCGAAAAGTTGCTAACTTTGGTTTCAATCCGCCGCAAAACAATGTCCAAACCACCCAAAAAAAGTTTACGGACGAGCAAAGACGAGAGACCCAGTTTTTTAACACGGATTTCGATGGCAATGGGTTCAAAACGAATGATCTAAGGCAAGAAAAAAGTGGAAAAAACGAGGCAAAGAAAGTTCCTTTAGAGGCTGAAAACGACAGGGGCTCATTTTGGACTGCCTGTTCCTACTGCTATTACAAGTACGAGTATGAAAAGAAGTATGAAGGGTGCTGCTTGCTTTGTCGGAATTGTAGAAAAGCGTTTCATGCAGTGGCGGTGGTGGCACCGCCGGAAGTTTTATTGGGGAAAGGGAAAGAAGGAAACAAGAAAGAGGTGAGTGGGGGAGATACTGGGAAAAAGCATCATTTTGTGGATATTTCTGATGATAGTGATAATGAAAAGAAGGAAAAGAATGTGCAGAACGAAGCTGGTAAAATGAAAGCTGAAGGCTTGAACAATGGTGAAGCAAGGGCTCTATCAAAGAAAGTAAAATCCGTGCCAAGGAATACGAAGAAAATGGCTGGGAGAGGAGTAAAGGGAAAGAAAATTGAGAAAGTGGGTGTTGTGGGAATGAAAGTCGAGTTTGGGAATGGAAGTGGAAGTGATCTGAATGATTGTTGTAATGAGGATGAATTGGAGTTCTTTGAGGGAGATGATGACATATTTGTCGGTTTGAGGGATATTTGTTGATCCAAGTCCATAGCAGCAGTATCGGTTTTAAGATGCTCCCTGGTAAAGGCATACCTTATGTGTAGTCTAGGATGCTGACATTGTGTTTTCTAGTCTCATAGTTAGGGTAAGGTCTTGAATCTTGAAAATTCTTGTTATTTTCATGGTACTATCAATGGAAACTATGTTATGGTTTTTGATTATGTGCTTTGATCTCATGTTTTAACTATTTGTCCCTTTTAAGGGACAGTTATTCTATGTTTGGATTACTTGTTTGTTAGAAACAACTTGATTTATAGTGTTAACCTCGGTTTCTTGAACAGATTTTGTAGGATTTAGTGGACATATTTATCTTTACACTTCAAGCAGTTTAGCTTAAATGAGAATTCAAGCTGTTTAGGGACTGTCATTGTTGTCTCTTAGACAATTTTTTGCGAGCTTTGGCCAACGACTTAAGGGCTCCATTTTTGAAAGTATTAGGGAGAAAAAAATGAACAGAGTGAAGGTTCATGGACACCCTCCGTGAATCTTCATCTCTATCAAGAGTGAAATTTTATTGAAACAGGAGGATTCAAAGTGCATGGAAATGAAAGTTCTTCTAAGATGATATATTTTCTTCTCTGATTTCAGGTTTTTTCATGAGATGTTCTCATTTGCTTCTTTGATCTTCATTTATGCTTCTCATTCTTTCGATACTACAAAGTTTTTGGAAGGTCTATTGGAGAATTTCAAGTAATCCATTGTCATAGTGATATTGCACTGATAGAGTTTGATGTTCTTAGATGGCGACATTAGCATTTTGTCATGTAATGCTGGTGTTTTTATGCATTTATCTATGGTCTTTATATTAACAAAATATCTTTATGAAGCTAAATTTGATTTTAGTTTAACTTGCTAATGTTGTCATGTCTGTCAGAGAGTAGAGAAATTTTTTATTTTTTGGTGTAAGCTACAATTGATGCCCATGGAACTTAATAAAGAGTGAGAATGATGGTTAAAGATGAACTCCAGCATATTGGTCATGTTTTCACAAGCTATGTTGCTCCGAATTTTTTTATTTTATTTTGAAATACCCATGTCTGACATATTTCAGGATATGGGTATGGGGATATGACCCTCCGAGGATTCTCTAAATACATGGAAAAACTTAGAAAAAAGATTGAGCTCTGAGTCCGACTAACATAGCTCAAAAGTACCCTTTAAATATTGCTTACATATCAGTTTCTTGGCATTTCATTGGTTAGAGTTAAGCATTCAGGTCGGGAAAAGGAAAAGGTGCTTGATCCTAGTTACTTACCAAAATCCCCTTTCATGAGCCATGGTAAAGCTTGAATTCCCAATTCAACCTAATGATCTGATAGTAGATACTTTAAGCTTCAAATTGCTTTTTCATTCGTTGCCTGGTAAACCATGCAAACTGTTTCATAGTTTTTGGGCACAGTAAGAAAGAGCAGAGCACCTATGTTGGTCTGAGTTTTCATTTTTCTTGAAGTACTCATGCCCAACATCCGTGTCTAACACATTCTCGGACATGGGTACAAGGATATGACCTTCTAAGGACCCTCTAAATACATGGAAAGACAAAAAAAAAAAATGAATATACTCATATCCGACACTTATTCCCTAATTCCGAGTAACATAGCAGAGCATAAATGGCATTGCAATGTTTTAAGTATTATCCGACACTGTGGCTATTCTAATATTCGTTTCTTTTGGTTTGTGTCTGATGAATGAAATGATAACATTGTGAACAAACTTCAGGATTATAATCAACAATTCCAGATTGCAATATCTTAGAATTAAATGTCAGATTATACCAAATATTTTAGATTACAGGATCCTAGAAACATTAATTCTCATTTATTAGCTGTGAATGCGACATCTCTTATTATTTCTCTCTTTATTGCATGCATATGCCATCTTGTTAATAAGTCTGTAGGAGGGAATAACCTTGTTCAAAGATTCTTCTGTCTTTGGATCAAAATCTCTCTTCCCAATCTATGATCTTTCTTTCCAAGGAACAAATTCTGCCAGAGGAAAATCCGAGCATCCCCATGGTTCGTATGAAACAGGTAATAATTTACTGTTTTTTCCATTTTCTCGTTCCTTCATTGAGCAATCTTATCTGTTTTTATACTTTGTAGTTAGAACACTTTATGCAACAACCTCTCAGAGGTTACTATGATTCGGAGCTATGCTCAAAGAGAAATAGCTTTTTGGGAGGAACAGTTTCTGCCATTGATTTCGGCTTTAAAAGTTTGACAAAGAAGACTAAATCAAAGGCTGAGGCCAACATAGCCAATGCCCTGAAACATAGAATTGCGGAGAGGCATCGAAGAAGGCGAATCAGTCAACAGTATGACATGCTCCGAACAATCCTACCAAACTTGATCAAAGTAAGTGGAGAACAGAATGACATAAATTTAATTACCATTACGTTGAACATTAGATATTGTTATACTTAATTTTTGCAGAAATTTCTTGGAATTCTACTTGTTTAAA
>JAQSVH010000003.1:3749014-3766325 GCA_029448705.1 Adansonia digitata
AGATTAATTAAAAATAAATAATTATATAAAAATACAAAAATTTTATTTTAAAAAATCTCATTTAATTTTTTATTTTTTAATTTTTTTTCAGATTTATTTTATTCATTTATTTTTAATATAAATATAATTTTAATAATTATTATTTAACATAAAATTTAATTTTAATATATATTTTAATATTTAATATAATTATAATTTTTAATTATTTATTATATATTTATATATTTTAATTTAATATCTTTAATGATCATTTTATTTTTCACTATAATTTATTTTATTTTCACTACTACACTTAAATCTAAACATATATCTTATCACTTATTTTAATCTAAACATTATAATATTTAATTTTATCATTATAATAATTAATATTAGCTCATCCACGATAGACCCTAAATCTACCACCGATAAACAAATATTAACCGGCAGCATATGACATTTGTTTCTGCCGCTGTCAAAATTTGGAGAAGCGTAGGATTATATCTATATGCGAAATTTTGGAACGTAAGCCTAGAGATTATTTTTGGAAGATACTTTGAACCTCTGTTTTAAGAGATATGTTAATTCGTATTTTTATATCATATTTATATTTTTATCATATTATAATCATATTTAATATATTTTATAGTTATATTAATATTGGTAAATTAATAATTTATATTATATAAATTTTAAGATATATATTCGTATCACATCTTATGACGTTTTAATTATTTTATTTGTATCATATTCATTTAATTGTATATAATATTACTTTGTCCACAAGTGCATGCACTAAACAAGGAAAAAAACAAAAAGAATAACTGAAAGTATTGATGAAAATAACTTGGGAAAAGAAACAGAAGCAGTGGCTCAGTCCCGTCCGTATGACCTTGCATAACTCAACCATGAGCGGAGCAGTAACCAGCAGCTATTTTGAGAGCTAAATTTAATCTTGACAGAGTCCCCCCAGTCTTTCTCTAGCTAAGGAAATAGGACTTCTGGCTAGTTTTCCTAGCTCTTCGTGCATTCATTGCCATTCACATATAGGATTTCTCTATTCCTTGATTGAAATCAATCCTTTCTTCTTCTTTTTTTTTTTACTTTTTCTTATCTTTCGCTTTCGTTCTCTCTGGTTTGATAAATGACAAACATTTGCCTTTTTCATCTGTATGTCCGTTTAAAAGCATGGTAATTGCAAGAACTATTTGATAGAGAATCTAAAGAAGTATTCAATTTGATATTGTCACGCAAGGAGTCATAAAGATTAGCCTGGTAGACAAACCTCCCCGATACAGGATTTACTCTAAAACTGAAAATCACCCATCCACATTATAACCTTTGTTCTTCGAAAGTTAGCTTGATGAAGCATAAACTCGTGTCATGTTTATCGCAGTTGGTGGACATTAAAGAATGCTATTGTAATAATCGAAACTGCAAAATAACTGCATTGCGTTGCAGCTTCTAACCCCAGGTCGCCATCCATTTCCTATCTACTATGATTCAGCATTGAGGTGATAAACAAAATTTTTGTTCTACATGTTACACAAAAGAAAGGGTTTTGTTTCAACTGCAGAGATGAGAAGGTTCTTTAGTCCTTGTATTGTATTCATTCGAGAACATTCAGAAAGCTTTCATTTTCTACGGGTTATTTCTTCTGCTTTTGGCTTTTTCTTGTTTCTAGATTGTTGACATTTTTTTTTCAATTCTACAATAATTGCAGTGAGGCCATATATAAAAGAAGGTTAAATAAAAATAAAGTAAAAGGTGTTGAAAAGCCTTTCCAGATCCCAATCCAAGATCGGAACTCATGCTGCAAATATCCTCTGCTGAAACTTGTCTTGGTTGTTATTGTATGCGGCACTCTGCTAAAGCTTTTGTGCTCTCCAGAGGTCTATAATGGTGACCATCGATCAGCCAAAAGTTCTCGGTATGTCTTTCTTACTTTTGTAAATGTCTGAGTGAAATACTTTGATTCAGGCTCATGAAGTACTTTTTTTTTTGCATAGCTTCTTACATTTGAATAATTATTTTAGGCCAAAATAAGTGTTTATCTATAAATAAAGGTTTTGCATACCTTATTACATTTGAATAGTTATGTTAGGCCAAAATAAGTGTTTATCTATGAGTAAAGACTTTGGCTTTTAGAGAAAGATGTACCACTTGAGTTTTTCTACATGTTTTGTGTCATAGATATAGACAGTTGAGTTCAAACTATATTAAAATTAATGTTGCGCTAACAGCCAAAATTCTTATTTATAGGTAAACACTTGCTTTAGCCTAATATAACTACCTAATGTGAGATTTACAAAGATTGAGATAATTGAAGATTTTAAGTAACTACCGAATGTGAGATTCGAAAAGATTGAGGTGAGTCAAAATCCCCAATTATCTCAATTACCTCAGAAAAGATGAGGTAATTGGGTTTTGACTCCAAAAGATTGAGGTAATTGGACATTTTGACCGAAGGGAGATTTGTCGAAGGATTGAGTCCGAAATCTCACATTAGGTAGTTAACCCAAAAAAGCTCAAGAGAGATTTGTTAAAGTATTGAGTCCAAAATCCTATATTGGATAATTATGTTGGCCAAAGTAAATATTCACCTAAAAATAACAGTTTTGGCTAGATACTAGAGAAGTTGTTGTATTAAGGTGTTTTTCTTTGTGGTGACAGTTGTTTGCATTAAAAGTTATAAGTTGCACGTTAAAATTTGGTTTGCTTTGCTGGTTAGTATCTATTTACAATAATAAGCTCAATTCTGTCCTGCATCAAAGAGATTTTCATACTTTGTCAAACCTCCAAAAAGTAGAAAGAAACTCAGGGGAATCTATTCAACTTGAAAGCCTTTCTGGTATCTTTGACTGCTAATGATAATTAGCCCTCGCTTAATTAAAGACTAAGGTTTCTTTCAATTAACTTTAGGTAGATAATGCAAATTTAATAGTTGATTCTCTCAAGTCCTCTATGGGTTCCTGAATGTCTCTTTCAGTAACTTAACAGTATCTAAGTAAATTGTGAAAGTCATTTTAGCAAATCAAAACAGGACATATTTGGGAATCAAATAGTGAAACAATGATTAATTAAAACTTATACTCCACGCAGGCGAAATTTTATGAACAGGTGGATATGGGGAGAAGCAGATTTTCGATACGTATCGGATGTAGATACCAACTGGGATGATGTCATGAAAGTTATTGAGAAGATGGGCGAACAAAATGACTACCAGGGAATTGGACTTTTGAACTTTAATACTACTGAAGTCACTCACTGGAAACACCTCATACCTGATGCCAACCACATTGTTCTGCACTTGGAATACGCTGACACGAATGTAACCTGGGATTCCTTATATCCGGAATGGATTGACGAGGAACAAGAAGAAGATGTCCCGGTTTGCCCGAGTCTACCTAAGATTGAAGTCCCTGGAAAACGTCTTGACCTGATTGCTGTCAAGCTTCCTTGTAGAAATGAGGGGAACTGGTCAAGGGATGTTGCCCGGTTGCATTTGCAGCTGGCGGCTGGTAGTCTTGCGACCTCCGCCAAGGGCTTTTATCCGGTGCATGTGCTGTTTGTTTCGAAGTGCTTTCCTAGTCCAAACATGTTCACTTGCAAAGAACTTGTAGCACGTGAAAAGAACGTCTGGTTATATAAACCAGACTTGATTGTATTGAGAGAAAAGCTCCAGCTTCCAGCTGGGTCTTGTGAACTCGCACTTCCTATCGGGGTCAAAGGTCGGTTCTAATCCATTTTTGCTTTTACAGATTCTTTTTGTTTCATTACTATAGTAGTCTATAAAAGTTAATAATGTATGTTAAATGCAGAGCCAATATATTCAGGGAATGCATCTCGAGAAGCATATGCTACAATACTGCATTCGGCTCATGTATACGTATGTGGAGCTATAGCAGCTGCTCAAAGCATCCGAATGTCTGGCTCCAACCGAGACCTTGTGATTCTTGTGGATGAGACAATCAGTGCATATCATAGGAGTGGACTTGAGGCAGCTGGATGGAAAGTCAGGACTATTCAAAGGATTCGGAACCCTAAAGCTGAAAAAGATGCTTACAATGAATGGAACTACAGCAAGTTCCGCTTATGGCAGCTGACAGACTATGACAAGATCATATTCATTGATGCAGATCTGCTTATACTTCGAAACATCGATTTCTTGTTTGGGATGCCGGAAATATCAGCTACAGGAAATAATGGCACACTCTTTAACTCCGGTGTGATGGTCGTTGAGCCTTCAAATTGCACCTTCCAGCTATTGATGGAACACATTGATGTGTTTGAGTCTTATAACGGTGGGGATCAGGGATACTTAAACGAGATTTTCACATGGTGGCACCGGATTCCACGACACATGAACTTTCTGAAGCATTTTTGGATTGGCGACGAAGAAGAGGTTAAGCAGAAGAAAACTCGCCTTTTCGGCGCTGAACCTCCGATCCTTTATGTTCTTCACTACCTAGGCATAAAGCCATGGCTGTGCTACAGGGACTATGATTGCAACTGGAATGTAGATATAATGCTAGAATTTGCTAGCGATGTCGCCCATGAAAGGTGGTGGAAAGTCCACGATGCAATGCCTGAGCAGTTACACCAGTTCTGCTTGTTGAGATCGAAGCAAAAGGCACAACTAGAATTCGACAGAAGGGAAGCTGAGAAAGCAAATTTCAGTGGCGGTCACTGGAGAATCAAAGTTCAGGACAAGCGTTTAAGGAAGTGTATCGACAATGTGTGTTCATGGAAGAGTATGCTAAAACACTGGGGTGAGAGTAACTGGACTGACGATGAATTCTTTGTTCCAACACCTCCTGCAATCAACACTGCCTCGCTCTCAGGCTTGTGAGTTTGTTTCCTGAGTCCATCTTCTCATCATTTTCATGCCTTAGAGTTCTGAAAGTGGGTCTACGTTATTTTTATTCGTAAAGTTGTTTTAGGTCCATTATGTGCTATGGGGCATATAATATATATATAGTAGATGAAATAACACTCAATTTTTTGGCCCACGAATTGTACTAGACCGATTAGTTAATCTCATATGTAAAAAAAACAATGCTGTTTTTTTTTTTCCCTTTTTCATTACCTCTATTAAAACTTGATCGGTTCATCCTATCATGTTATATCCGAATCTTAAGTCAGAAGGAAACTACAAAAACTTGGGGAAAGTCTTTACATAAATCTATATTGGTATTTCCCATGTCGAAAATCATAGAAAATGCTTCTGAGATCTGTTCTGTGGACATTTATCTGAGCTTTGGATTGAAAATTTTAAAACTTTTTAAATAAAGATATGTTTCAAGATTTGAGGAAGGGGGAATTCGAAGTTTGCTAATATAGTAGAGAACTCTCTGTTGTCTTTTTCTCTCGGGCTTCTCATATAATCTCTTTATCTTGTCAACCTCTCTTATTTACAGACTTAATCATCGCATTAGAAGCCCACCTCCAACGTCCCCTGACCTTATCTTTATTCCTGTTAAGTCCCCAAAGGGCTCTTTTATACTTCTGCAACCCATCTTTAAAGGCTTATGTGGTATGCTTACTCAAAAAGACATCAGCAAATTCTTATTCATGCATATTAAAAATTAAAGGAGAAATCGAATGCTTTTGTTGACAAAATTAAAAGCTAGCAAAAGAACAACAAGAAAAGCAGCCTTTAATTGGTTTGTGCATGCATATTCCCAACGCTAGATGAGAGAAATGAGATTGAATATGAGCTATTTCACGTGCACTATTTTAAGACCCGCCAAGAGAGATGTTTGCTTTATGCTATCTTTTCCCCTCATTTGACAATGTGAAAATCTCTCAAACTTTAAGGCCTAAGCAACACCAAGTCATCATTTGGTAAAAGAGGCCTGTGCAGAGGAGTTTCCTAAATTTCATAGCCATAGCTATACCGGGCCTCATCTCCATCTCTTTTGGCAATTTGTTATAGAAAGAAATATGAATTACGAATGAATGAATATTTTATAATAAAACATCTCGTTAAGAACAATAAGAAATGCTAAGTAGGAAATGATATGAAAAATATATGCCCTGCTATATCGTATTTGCCTCTATTTATAGTATGACTTTACAAGATAAGACAAATACAATTGTACAAGATAAATTTATAATCTAGAGATAAATCCTAGAAAGGCTAAGTAAATCATAAATTAAAATAGGTATAAATCACAAAAGATAATTTTCATCTATCTTCATCTGTTCAAGGGTTGAAGTTTATTTTTATCTCTAATATACCCCACAAAATGATGGAACAGGTCGTGACACCAATCATGCAAAGTAAGAACTAAAAGTGAGCCTTTGAGAATGGTTTTATCAAAGCATCTGTGATTTAATTTCTAGAAGAGACATGTTTGACTTGTAGTACTCCCTGATTGACTTTCTCCAAAACAAAGAAATAATCCAGGGCTTAATGTTTCATCCTTGCCTGAAAACCAAGATACATGGAAATATAAATGGCGCTAAGATCGTCACGATATAATGTTAGAGTTGAAGTAACGACTTGAAGTTCCTTATGTAAGGATTGGATCTAAGAAATTTCAGTAGTTGTAGCAATTGCTCTATATTCTACCTCAGTAGAAGATCGAACTATCTTTTTTTTCTTAACACCAAGATATAGCATTTCCTCCAAGATAAATAATATATGAAGATGTTGAGGCTTTATGGATTTACAGCGCATTTAGAATAAGAAAAGGTTGTGAGAGTAATCGAAGCTTCTTCTTTTTTAAGAATAGACCATGAAACAATGTGCCCTTTAAATGTATAAGAATTCGCTTGAGAGCCTGATGATGCAAAGTGGTTGGTTTTATGCATAAATTGGAAAAGTTTGTTGATAGTGAAACAAACATTAGGTCTTGTGAGAGCTAAATATTGCAACAAACCAACAAGTTTTTTGAATTCTTCAGCAGCTATTGGAGCATAACTATCATTGAGACTTAAAGAAACTGAGGTGCACATTCGTGTATTTGATTCCGTGGCATCGGACATGTTAGTTTTGCTCAAAATATTAGATATATACTTGCGTTGAGATAGAAATAAGCCATGTGATGCTGGAATGACTTCAATTCCTAGGAAGTAATTCAAATTACCAAGATCTTTCATAGAAAATTTCTTAGCCAAAGGTTAGACAAAATCATAAAGAAAAAACTTTGTTGTTTCCTATCAGAATGAGACCATCAATATAAACCAGCATATATGCAATAATACCATCACAGTTGTAAACAAATGAAGATGCGTTAGCCACTGAGTTTACAAATCCTGAAAAAAAAAAGAAAGTTACTTTAGAGTACAGTACCAAGCTGGTCATGCCTCCTTCAAGCCATAAATTGCTTCTGAAGTTTGTATACATAATCCAGTCTAGTTTGATCATAAAGAATAGGACGTTGTTTCATATAAACTTTCTTCAGAAAGATTGCTTTAAAGAAAAGCATTATTGACATCTAATTGATGCAAAGACCAGTTGTATGAATTAACCAAACACAAAACAAGTCCGATAATAACCAATTTAACTGCAAGCCCAAAATTTTTTGTGTCAAGCTCTGACCTTCGAGTGAATCCTTTTGCAACTAACAAATGCATCCCAATCAAGTTTCTGATGGTGATGATATTTTTATTTTTGTTGGCATCTTTCTCGGAAGAAAACAACTTAGACAATGTGTCATATCCCTTTGAATAAGATCTCACAGATGTATATTCTATCCACTATCAAAACAGCTGCTCTATATTTGGGAAATGTTGTTGAATGAGTTCTTGCACTATTTGGTTAACCACTGTTGTTAGCAAGTGTTTAGCTTGAAATACAAGTTGTAACAACTACCTTTGGGATTGTCTCTTAATTTGTTTCGCTTTGATTTTCATCTTATGCTCATATAATTACTCTATGGAATTTCAGATTTAACATGCAATGTTTGGTGGCCTTACTGGTACATACATACATACATATATATATATATATATAAACATATTTGTATACGTGTCTTCTTAGCAAGTGCTCTGTTGTCCGATACATGAAAGTCAAAAAATTCTTAAAATAATTCTACCGATAGAACAAGTAATTTTAAAAATTATTAAATTATAAGTTTAAGATGATCCTACTTGTATATTTCCAAAATTATATAAAAGAGAGTTCTATTAATCTTCCTTTTTTTTTTCCGCTTGTTACTTTAGTCATTTAACTTGAGCGCACGAAGCAACAAAACTTTATAAGTTGAAATTAGCTCAAAGTTATCATGTTAGCAGATTTTCCAATTAGCTGAAATTAGCTAATAGGTAACCCACATCTTGTTATGACTTGTCTAACAATGGTTTTATTTTGATTAAAGAAAAACAAATCAAAACGATTTCTCATTGACAGGACATGATTTAAATTGTAATACCAGTAAAATTCTGATTCTTATACATATATATATTATAATTAAAGGAATGCCAGTATATATGAACAACGCATTGATTAATTTACAAATGAAAATAGCCTCTCAAAATTCACTTCGCATTTACTATGTTTTCAATGCCTTGAAAGAAGTGCTTTCGACTGCAATGGCAAATCTCTCTCTGCTAAATAGAGTACACAACAATTGACCTCCAACAAAATCTTTACCCATTGGCATCTAGCGCTTGCAGAAATGAGGATGGCTCAATTGACACTTAAGATCTTCAATTAACCGTACGCAATCAAGGAGTTTGCTGTGAAGCAAGATCTACCATTAAATATCAATCGTGCGGAAATGTTAGCTCTCTACCAGATTATGTAAAATATAAGATATTGAAGGAAAAAGCTCCTAGTGATTGTATATACATTTCTATTTAACAAATAGGAATACTTTACAACAGAGATCATAGAATTCCAATATTTGTAATGGAGGAGAAAAATTATATATATATATATATAAATATATAAAGAGAGAGTGAGTATAAAACGAAGACTTCAAATTGAAATATTGCTCATGAATTAAGAATAGAACATTACCATGATTTCAAAAGAAATGACTGGCCATCAGAAGTTGTGGCTTCTCCTTGTCTTCTTCAACATCCATTGAAGCTTCGGTTTTTATTTCTTCAACCCTCTTTTCCCAAATATTATCTATCAACTTCCAAGTTTCATCGTTAACTGTTTGAGTCTGTATAAATAAAAAGAAAAGGTTAACAAAACCAGAGTATGTCACAATTGAAAATATTATCAAATAAAAGTTCTTCCGCCTTGCCTCCATAGGGCGTGGTGCACCAAAAGTTGAAAACCCAACATTTCCAGGTGCAAACGTAACCCTTCCTGGAAGTGTGATCCCATGGATTCCCCATCGCCCAGCATAAACTAGTGCTCCATATTCATCGACTGGATTAACAGTAGGCTGCTCAATGGCAAAAGCATCAACATGAAATCATCAAAAGGGTTGCAAGATAAATTGCATCATCAAAAATATAAATTGGTAGTCATAATCAATAAGCATTCCACCATTTAAACTAGGAAACATTAAGGCATTGGTTAAGGTGATATTTGGGGAGACAAATTTGTAATTAATACATTAGTAATGCATTAAATCAATGCCAATGAATGGTTCCAACAGTTGAAAAGTCGGTTACGTATTCAAGAAAACTCTAATGGATTATCTATGTATCCATCAGATTCAAGTAAATTGATTTTCCGCAACATGACTGCCATCTGATATTATCAAGAGACTATCATGTTAATCTCGCACATTTCAACAAGATATACAGTCAATGATGATAGAACTTCTAAAATAGTCTAATGGAGGTAAATATGTCCAGTGACTGGTTAATAACAGTGATGCAGGTTGGGAATATTCTTATCGAAAGAATTTATTATCTGGGACTTCATTTTATATTTTATAGCTTTAATTGAAACTTTTATGTATATATATAGGGTATTTAGAATATTTAGGTTGTTTCATAGTAACTAATATTTTAATTCGTTTTCCAATTATTATGGTTTTTAGGGTTATATTAGGTATTTTGCCGTTTATTTAGGATTCTGGTTTAGTTATAAATACCTGTGTTATTTTTGCCTTTTCTCCTCATATTGATTCTCCGTGTTTTCTCCCTCAATTTTCTTTATTCCTCTGTCGTTGGTTTCTCTATTCCTGATTTTCTCTCCAAAATTTCTATTTCTATCACTTTCCCCTACTAGATCTACATCAAACAGGCTGTGCCTCAGCCTCGGAAAAACCACTTATATTTTAATAGCAAAGCAGGCAGACTAAGGACAATTGGACAGAATATGTCAATGTTCATAATTGCAAATGTTCATAAATTTCTATATGAGATTCATGTGAAGAAAACATAGCAACTGTTCCAAAGAAGGAAGTATTATACTGAAGCCGGGACAAAAAGCAGCATAGATTAAAGTTATCCAATTTTGAGCTCTAGAAATTTTCTGCTTTTACGTTTTCCCTTTATGTGTCATTCCTTGGATATTAAAAAAAAAAGAACCTGAGATATTCGAGGTGCTCTATTGTATATGTCCCAGATTTCTTCAGCTTTAATCTCCCCCTTTTCCAGTAAAATATCTGCAAAATGTACATATAAAATCAAACAATAAAGTGTTTTACTATAGATAATCGATTTTTCAATCCCAAATTAACTTGAAAAACCTCAAAACATTCTCCATACACTTAAGCTAACTGAAGTAATGATGTCAGACCAGCAATTTTGTGCAAAAAGATGAGTTAGTTTAAAGAATATAGAAATATATCAAATAAAATAACCTGTAATTGTCTCTACAGCCGAATGGAACTCTCTCAGTACAGATGCACATTTTTCCACAGAAAAACGCATGTATTCATCACGAAGTGCTTCAAGTTTCGCAGCAAGCTGTATAGACATGATAACATTATTTATGCAATCTATGATTACCCATAAAAGATATTCACAAAATGCTACAGAGATTTAACCAGCTGCATCTCAAACATACATTAGGCACAAGATCATTTTGATTTCTGTAGTATACTTTCCCAAAAGCTGTCATTCCTGTCTGCAAAATTAAAAACTCTGCAAGCCTTGAAGCTTCTAATGTTGCCTTTGCTGAGATCCAACACATGTTGTCAACCCCAAACATCTCCTCCTCAATTACTCGTGCTGAAAATTTTAGCTATCAGCAAGGCACACTCTATTTATGGTTTTAGGGTAGAGAAGTAGTAGATATTATATAATAAAACAGATGCCTAACACATGCAAAGTGTTCTTCTTAGTAAGGATATCGAGATTATATTTGATAAGTTATAAGACCAAACAGGATTTTGAGGCCAACATATATTTGCAAGGAGCCGCACTTACGCAGGTTGAGGTGGATGAAGGCAGGCTTATAAATTGATATAATTAAACTTTATTATTTCTTTAACCAAAGATGTCTCAATGATGTTTAAAAATAGACCCTTCACTTAAAGAGTTACAATCTTCTTTTCAAATATACAGAGCTCTACTTCTGAGCTGTCAAGCTTAAATGCATGGAAATGAATATGAAAAAGGGAATCCATATTAGAATCTTCGCTTGCTATATTTTCCCCTTCTTTTAGCAACAAAGTGGAAGATGAAATGCGAACGTCAAATACACAGAAATTTGTGGAAACCAAAGACAAGAATAATACACATCATCACACAAATATCAGCAAGTAAGCTAATAAAAAACTCAAATATGATGATAATGGAGAAAAGTTTTCACTACTTACGAGCACATGCACGCACTATGGAGTTTACATAATCTGATTTTCTCAAGAAAACCTTGCCCGAAAATTCAGCATAGCGCATATTTGGTTGGCTATTGATAGACTTTATATCTGTCTGTAGAAGATAAATATAATGATTTCACTAATAAATGAGCAAATATAGGGAACTATCATCGAAGCAAATGCTAATACAACTATAACAATGGATGATGCCATAATAATGTAGTGAACCTCTGTAAATGGGCGATAGGGATCTGGAAAGTAGCAAGCAAGAACTGCAACAGCTGCTTCTCGGTATGCCAATCTCAACTTCAATTCCTCTGGAATTTCTTTACTATCTTCTTGGCCTGTTTCAAATGTGCCTTTTTGCTGGAAAGTAAAATAATGAACAAAGTGAGAACTTGTCAATCAATATGTTGAACAAATAGTTGTACATAAGGAATGTAGAACTAACCCTCTTCAAAGCCTCTAGAAGTTCTTCGCGTCCAATGTAATCAAGATCTTTTCTGGCAGTCAAAATTCCAGCCTCATTGCTGTCATCCCAGTCTAGGAAACATTAGCTCTCTCCCAGATTTTAAGTGGTATAAAACAAAAGTAACTAAAAGTGTAGGATTATTTTACAGTATATTTTGAAGCTCTGCCCCAGTAAAATCTTCAGTAAGCGCTGCAATTTCCTCCAGGAGAGCTTCTTTCTCCTCCTCAGAGCGAAAAAATTTATTTCTAGCATGGACCTGTGGGGTACAAAATTAAAATCATATAATAAAAAACACAAATCATACATGATAACATAAATGCTTCACATAATAATCACATTAATCAAATACCTTCAATATGGCCAATCTACCATCTTTAGATGGCAACCCAACTCTTATTATCTTGTCAAACCGACCCTTTCTGAGGAGAGCAGGATCAAGAATATCCAGTCTATTTGTCGCACCTATAACTAACACCTGACAAACCCAAATTTAATGATTGAATAAATAAAACTCCTCATCAACCCAAGTGAACTCATAAATTAATACCTGTGCTGTAGAAACTTTAAATCCATCCATCTCAGTAAGTATCTGAAGCAGACCCTGTTCCCTTTCTGCACCGCCCTATACAGAAAAATTACATACACGGACCCATACACCACAAAGGCTAAGTCAGGATATTAATATGACAACAGGTTTTTATTGCAAAACATCTATCATGAGAAACTTTTATATTAATATGACATAACAAAAAGACAGGTTCAGAAAAGAATTTGTATGGCAATCCATTGAATTAAAAACCTAGCATGACCTTGTTGGAGAGAATATGCAGCTAGAAAAGATTGCATTGTGAAATCTATGATAATGCATATATACTTATATGTGTATGTATGCTTATGTAAAAGTATGTGTATATGTGTACATATGGGTCCAATCACCCACCTTCCCAATCTCCAGCTTCATCGTAAATTTGGGAATGCAGGTAAAGGGGAAAATGCAATCAGAAGCAAAAGAGAGTAGAGTCATTATCCTCTACCTTGTTTGAGAAGGATAGAAGCATGGTAAAGTAACATACCATTACACTTTTCACTACTATTACACAAAAATATAAAAAGAAAAAGAAAAAAAATCAGAACAAAGAATCATGGTCACCCCATAGATGACTCCACACATATTTCCCTCAAACAGCATAAAATTTACCCAACATAATCTCCAGCAGCATACTGTTTGTATACATTAATTATCAATTTCAGCAAAATTTAGCAATGAAAAGTCCCAAAGTATTGCCAAGGCCCTTGCCTAGTGCTGAAGCACAATGGAAATAAAATAAAGCACAAGCCTGATTTATTTTTTTTTAAGACAAAAGGTGCTTACCTTAGTTAGATGTCCGTTTTGTACCTGGACTTTTCATTTCTTTAAGTAATTGTAATTTTAGTACTTAAAAATGGATAAAACCAGCTCTCCTTACAATAACTAAAAAATGGTAACAGTCAACCCACAACTTTTCATAGAAAATGGAAGTAAAGAAAACACTGTCAAGTGTACGATTAATTACAATAATGCATGGACCAAAGTAGACAATGCAAAGAAGTAACGCATTAACCAAAGGAAAATTATCCTATAAACTACCAATGGAGTTTTTAGACTCCACCAGCAATGTTAAAATGATGACGTATACCCCTTAAATATAATAAAATAGCAAATTAAAAATGAAAGTCGGACATATGGCGAACTCTTATCCCGCTTGTCGAGTTAAAAAGTTTCCACTGCCAATGTATCAAATACTAATCCTTAACCAAATCATATATTTTAAGATTATCAGATAAGAGAATTTTATTTGTGTTATGTATACATTAAGTATTTTTAGAAATTAGTGCCTTCACTCGAGCAACCCCCTTTCTTCTTCTGCACCTTGAACCTCAAGTAATATAAGGGTCCTAATACCAGGAGTGCATCTTAAAACTTTTGACAACAATAATTAATCCATCTTTAAAGTTCTAAAGGGTTTTTGTCCTTCATTCGATTCTAGTCTGATTTCTAAGCAATTTCTATAGAGTTTTGTGACAGGAAGTTCTGCTACAGGTTTACAAGAAAAAGTTTCAGCAAAGTAAAACAAAGCTAAAATTTAATGCTGCAAGGCAAGAATGAAAAAATCCAGGTCAATGATGGATGCTAACGCAACTCTATCTTCATCACTACTATTTCTCTTCCAACAGCAGGCAGTTTGGACCGGCTAGGGATCGGAAATGTTAAAAGCATTAGCTAAAGTGGAAAAAGAATGGTGATGCAGCTAGCTAAGCCTGATTTAAAGGTCCAAATCCAAAGCCCAAGAAAAATTTAATAGTTTCTATTTGAAGTTTAGAGACATTGTCTGACAGCTGTCTCTGAATCCTTTTTGGAGAAGTTAGTTATGTTTTCTTTAAATATAAATTCAGATTTCTAGCATTCAGAAGCTTGCAAGTTCTTAAAATTCAAGAAAAGTCCAGATTCAATGTTACAGTTACTGTGATTATAATGACTAAAAAGCAAAGATAGGTCTTAGTTTTGTCATCTTTAACATTATATATTTACATATTTATCGCACAGATGAATAATTATTGTAGCTAAAAGTAAAAGGCTTGGCCTTATAATGTTACTACGTCTTAGGGATGCCAGTCGCCCAAGTTGAAAGTAACACCCTTGGCCCAACCCCAAGCTTTTCCCCAAAAGATAGGAGAAGTAACGATAACAAAGGTGAATTGCCTACTGATAAAAAAAATTGAAGTGTCTTACTCCGCCAATATCAGGTCCCCCACGCTTGCTACCGATAGCATCGATCTCATCAATAAAAATTATGGAAGGTGCAAATGATCTGGCATTAGCAAACAAGTCCTTCACACGTGATGCTGCAACACCAACAAACATCTGGCAAATTAAATCACTAAGTCAGCCAGATTTCTAGTTCTACCGATTTCAGATAGATTCAATAACATTAAAAGGAAACTAAAAGGGAAGCAAAATACAATATGGATAAATGCCAATCAAAATTCACGAGCGTACGCAAACTAAAATATTTGTCTTGAAAAATTCCAGGCCATTTGAGAGGCAACATGAAAACTGTTAATATGCAATGCAATAAACCTTGGCATCTTAAATGAGTAGCAGAAATCATGCATTGCATAACAGACTACAGAAATCATCCATTTAGAGAAGGTTCAAACAAATGCCTTGGGTAGAAAAATATATATACGTGGAAAAGATAAAATAAAAGAATGAGAAAGAGTCATTGTCCCGAGTCAGAGCAAAAAACCTTGGACTAACAAAGCTAAGGTACAGATTCAAGTCAAGAGAACAGCCATAGACAAGTTAAATGATCAGAACATATTCAAAATTCCCCAACCTATGCCCCTTCAAAATAACGAATTAAATATATAAAAAACCAAGATTAACAGCAACTCAAGTGTGAAGAACAGAAGTAAATAAGCCCAAAAAGGAGTAAACAGTTTGAGAAGGAAAAAAGCAATTAAACTTTCTCTTTCAATTTCACTTGATTTAAGGCCATATTTTCCTAAATATGTTTGGGATAAAGAATAAAAAAAAGAATCCAAATGATAGCTCCGATAAATTGAAAGCAGTAAGAATTTTTTTGAAGAAACCAGCACTCACCTCTACAAAATCAGTGCCATTTGCTGCAAAGAATGGTAGTCCTGCCTCACCAGCAATAGCTTTGGCCAGTAGTGTTTTACCAGTCCCAGGAGGCCCATGGAGCAAAACACCTTTTGGGCAATAGATACCCTTATTTTGGAACTCTTCATCATTTTTTAAAATTCGTACAATCTCTTGTAGTTCCCTCTTTATATACTCTTGACCAGCAAAATCATCAAAAGTAACACCAGTTCTTTCCTCCGCTGATATAAATTTTGCACTGGTTAAAAACAATAAAGTTAGAACCCGGGTAGAATGATTTGTTACCCCCAAGTAGAATGATTATTTACACCCAAAACGATATTCATAACATAATCACCTAATCCCCTTTTAACCCGATAAAAACACTTTCAAGAACAATTTAGGAATCACCATATATCATGAAACATTGACTTGATATAAGGTAGAAAATCTACTTTTTGGAGCACTGCACAAATTGAGATCTTAGATTTCAGAAGTCTGCAATCATCATTTAGATTATAACAGAATGATTGCTCTTCAAACATTTATTGAGACTATAACAATGCCTCCGTACTAGGACAATACAGATGCATACAAAATTAAGTCACAGAAAGCAACTTCAGCAGAGATGGTTTAGCGACAATATTAATAAGCAAAAAGCATGTTTATTACTATAGACAAACACAAACAATGCAATCATTCGACAAAACCAAAATATTGATAAGATTCCCACAAAAAAAAATTAGAGAAATGAGTTTGATGAAGAATAGTCACATGCATTTAGTATTATAAAATAAAAGGAAAACAAAACAAAGAAGGCAAGAATAGGAATTTTAAACCATATAAAAAGGAATAGGACGATATAAATAATCTGCTTTTAATATTCATTGCAAGATCAAGGAGCATAGGTTATAACGCAATCAAGACTCTTCCCTCCAGCACTGGTTGGACCCTTTAAATTTTTAGGGTTATCATAGTATCTGAAACTAGATTCCAAGTCAATGTTAATAGGGATCAAGAAACACACAAAAGTGAAAAACATATCGAGAGCAAAAATTGTCAAAATTGAGGTTGATAAAAAGAGTTTAAAGACCAGATTGGTGATTGAAATCAACCTTCATATGATGCAAAAGACTAAAAGAGTTAGTTAACTTGTTTATTTGTGCAATTCTTGAGCTTGACTCCTCTAAATAAATGAGAAAACGAGTTCATTAGAAGTTAATAAATAAATTTGAATTTGACCTTGTAATAAGTACATGTTTAAGCTATTCATGTGCTCGAACTACACCCGCCAATTGGGCAGGTCGGATTGGGTTTGAGACGGGTCAATTCAGGTTAAGTGAATTTGGGTCTTAAAAACTTTCAATCGATCCAGGTTCAGTTGCTTATGATTCATCTCATTTCGGGTTCTAGTAATTTGTGTTTGACACTCAGGTTATTCAAAGTCAGATGATTTCGGGTTCAATATATTAATTTTCAAAATCAAATCAGAATAGGAGTAAAATCTAAGCAGATTATTTGATTGTGTTAGAA
>JAQSVH010000003.1:3783416-3794266 GCA_029448705.1 Adansonia digitata
AGCGATTCCTGTTTGCTGGGTGTGTCGTCATTATTACATGCTGTGTTTGTTTCCTTGATCATCGCAGACATCTTTCACAGCCTCCTAGCATTTATGCCGACAGGGCTAGCCCTAGTGCAGGCAGTGGCTTCTTTTTCTTTATGGTTTTGTTGTCCCTGAATTTCTGAACTTTGAAAGCTCAATAATGGACGTATGCCTCCCGTTTGGAAAGGATCGAAAGTTGATATTGGACATTTCTCGTCAATCAAGTTCATGACTTAAGAACCAGAGTGCTGACATTCAATTTTTTGTAATACAAAATTTCATTCGAAAGAGAACAATCAATTGAAAGTTCAATACTCGAAAAGCCTCAAAGCCCAGTTCCCCTTTAGCACCTGGACTGTCACACACGAAGAAGATGCCCTGTACATGGAACCCTACAAGCACACTCTGACCCTAAGACAGTGGAGAGGGAAACAAAAAGAAATTGAAAACAATTTTAACTATTCAACTGCCAAGGCTGAGTTAACATGTTATCCTTGAAATCTTCTTTTAACCATACGCAAAATCACCACTCCAAACTGAAGCCAAACCAGGATGCATGGCACAAGCACTCTGTATTTTACCGCCACAAACCTCAGCAAATTCATAATTTTTAAAAATAAAATAGTCAACAAAGCTAAATTTAGGGGGATTTCCAATCAAATTGAAGGCTATTAAATCCATTTACTGCTCCAAGCCCACTGAATAATCTGTTAGCTAATTCTTGTTGCTGCTGATGGTTCACAGCATCTTGGGGAATCAATGGCATGCTCACCCTTCCACTGAAATTCATACAGTTGTTCCCCATGGCGGATCTCATGGCAGTGGGATTGGGAGAAAGACCCATGCCACCACTCGTATTCCTGAATCCTCCACCTCCGATGCCTGAATTGTTATTAATGAACCCATTCCCCATCAGGCAGCCGCCACTCAGCTGTGGCAGTCCATTATTGTTATTCAAGTTATTCCCCACAGAACCAACGCTGACCATGTTACCTGCTTCACTGAACTGTGATGAAATCATTATTTCTTGAATGATTTTTTCAACGGAGCTCTGAGATTCATTTGGGTCAACCTCACTTGTCTGAGACGAAGACTGCTGCAGTGGAATCTGTGCAGATGAATTTGCTGAATTGACATTTTTTGCGGTAGTTGAAGGAGCCAAGGTAGAACTTTGGGGAGGGAGATTAGATGATGATGGCATTGGAGATGAGAAGGGTGAAGAAGGATTTGGTGGCGCGGGTGGCAACGTAGTAGAGGACCCTGCTGATGGGATCTGAACTGGGGTTCCAGCATAGGGACTGTTCGGATTGTTCATCTGGTTTTCAATCCTAGAGTTCATAGAATTCTGTCGGAGAAGACCGACAATGGTGGTAGCAGATGTCGAAGCAGATGTTGCACCCTGGGAGTTGTTCACACTGGCAACAGTGACACCATTGCTTGCATAAGGCTGCATAACAGTTGATTGTATTGAATAAGGATCATTATTCGAATTTTCTCTAGCAACTGGCTGCGGCTCATCAGTTTGCAGATCCGAATTATGCTGTGCAGACAATGGGGAACGCCTCCTTGGAAACTTGGCCAGACTTTCTGAAACATTTGAAAAAAAAAAAAAAATTAGCAATATTTCAAGGCAAACTAAAACAGAAAAGAGAAAGATCAATGACAATGCTACCTGTGACATTTCAAGGTTTTCAAAATAATTTTGATTCATTAACATATATACGAAAAGTTAATGAGAACCTTCTTGAACGCCATAAAGGAGAACAAAAAAACATAAGAAACCAGATAAACACATGCATTACTCAGGGCTTCAACCTCAGTCTTTACTAAATAAGAGTAAGTAATCTTCCTAACTGGCATATGATGCCCATCGTTATAACCGCATTAAGTTTTATTTCGACAAAAATAGCTAGTATTGATCCCATTGTAAAATCTAGTCAAGGTGTCCGCTCTCTGCGGGAATATTATCCCAGATTAGTGAGGGCACATCAATAAGCCCTCCAAAGTTCATTAATTCAAACTTTCAAATCTGCGTGGGGAAAATTGGTGCCTCAATCAACTTAAGGCCTTTCGGACTTTTGCAAGGGGAAGAGAACCTGGGCAAATGCCTTCCCAGGTTTCTTGCTGCTCTACCTAATTATTAGCGCTCAGATAAGCCAGGAAGATCAGTGGCACTGGTATTGATCAACAAGAATGTCTATTAATAAATCAGTGAACATGAATAATGATCATAAATATTGGAAGATTAGAATTCATGAACTATACCCATTGGCCCCATCCCTGTCTCTTGGCTATAATCAATCAAATCCTTCATGCTATTAACAACCTCTGATATCTGCAATTGGCGAACACCAGTTAGATAATGTACAAAACAACTTAAAATCCCTCTTAAGCTAAGCAGCAAATTAGCTATCCAGCCATTAGCTTTGAATTTTGGCTTCATGTAAGATGATATAAGAACCAAGCAAACATCAGCCACAGAATGTAAATTTGTGGAGAAAGATAAGAGGGTAACAAGAAAAATTATTAATCCTGTCTAAAGTCTCATAGCATCCCTAAGGATGACAGCTCATGCAACAATTTATTTTCTTTTATTATTTTTTCTTTTTTGCAGCAAATCATTTCCATTGATCGAAAGGCCTATAAATTTTATCAAGCATAAACCCCATTATTAAGGCTCAACCTTTTAGTAATTTGCATTTCAATTATGTCCATATAACTGACAGATATAAATAAATAATAAATATCACCACCAAAATACAAAATATATATACTTGCATATAATTATTAAGGTTTAAGTATGTACTTAGTCCCACTATGAAGTTTGTCCTATACTCCATGGAATCTTCAGATCATTCCCTGTATGTTAATATGTTAAAAATGCATCCATGTACTTTTTAAACTTAGTGAAATCCAGCAAAATTACTCATACAGGCCGCCAGTGCTACCTCAAATCTTCATTTCCCCTAAAGCACCCATGTCCGACATATTCAAACATGGGTATGGAAGTATAATCCTCCAAATATATAGAAAATAATTAATTTTAGTTTAGCAAAACCCGTGTCCAACACATACTCGTATCTAACACTCACCCAAGTCTAAGAAACATAGCAGGTTACTGCTACTATGTACAAGTAAGGGTACTGATGAGCGGTGCTAACATAACCATTTCTGTAGTAAAAATCATAACATTTTTTTTTTTTTTAAATTTTCCAAATGGCAACCTTAGAATTATGGATGAATGACAGCAAAGGGCCATTCTACTTAAGTACTTATGTTAAATGTCTATATCAGTCCCCTCTAGTTTTATTATTGAAAATTCCATCTCATACCATAGAATTTCGTACAATAAAGTAAAATTGCCAACCCCGTCAATCTCAAACCATTAAATTTCTCTATATGTTAAAAACTAGTTACATGACTCTAATATGGGACATAAAGGGAAATTAAGGCTTGATTAAGTTGCAAGTCACATTTACTCATTCAATTATTAGATCTTGTTTAACTACTGGATTTGTAGAAAAGAAAATAGATAAGATTAAAAGAACAATAATAGAAAGAAGAAAGGAAGATGAAAGATCCCAAATCCCAATATTTCTAGGCATAAAAGAATAATTTTCTTAAAAATATTGAGAGAAAAGAAAGAAAAATAATATGACGTTTTGTGCATTTTAAATCTTTCACATGTTTATGCCATAACATGCCCTGTGACTGGTTTTTACCATACAAAAAAGCTATGTTTTGAGAGAAATGAAACTAGCAAATAGATTTGATTGCAAAACATGTCTAAATTTGAACTAATATCATTAGAGCGACAAATCCTATAATTCATAATGGTGGAAAAATAAAGTTGCAGTCTATAATACCTGAAGGCACCGTACATATCGCTTTGTATACCCTAAATCATTAACTAAAGGAACATCCAAGGCTTTTGCCAATTGACGAGCAGATGCAACAAACCTGCAAGAATCACGTATTACCGACAAAGCAAACTAAGATGACACCCAAAATGTATATAAATGCACAAAATTTCGTGCATGAAATGTGTCAATGATGTAAAGATGGAATGGTCTTTATAGCAGGAAAACCACTTGTACATCACCTTCAGTTAGATGTCCAAGTACACCACTTTAGATGCCATTCAATAATGTATAGGTTCATAATCGAAAACAAGCTCTAACTATCACCTACACTTAACCCAACTAAGTCCTTCAAAAAATTCCAAAAAGTTTGGGATAACTTAACATGAATTCATTTTCTTTAGCCAACTTGATCTAAGGTTATATCCCTTGAAAGATCCAAAGACATTACTCAAGTCCTTTCTCATCAGTTCCCCAACATCATCCTTCATGTACCTCTGCTTCAATCCCAATTGATCAAATCACTCCTGTCTATGGGAGTGTGGGAACATCCCTAGGTCTCTATTGCACATGAGTAAAACATTTATGGTATCCTTCTTTTAATTCACTTCATTTCTGCCACCCACATATTCTTTTGAATATTAGTTTTCTGTTAAATGACATTTCAACTTCTCCATTCCAGCGAGATCCATATTGTAGATGTTGAGTCCTCTAACTACCCTACAGAAACCAATACCATAGAGCATTATATCGCCTTATGATTTTATTACACTTTGCTTTCAAGCTGACAGGCATCTGCATAGCACTACTCCATTTTACCCAGTGTTTTAATCCACAGATGACACCTTCTATCACCAATTCTTAGCACCACCAAAAAGATTTGCAATATAGAATTCCTGATTGTCCATTCAGAACCAATCTAGGAAGCATGAATAGGTACAGCCCTCATGTCTTTGTTAGATGAGAACATGCCTCAGAGATGCCAACATACAAATCAAAACAGTTGTATATAGCACACACTAAAAGAGTCAACGTTTCAATTTTTAAAAATTCAGGGACAATACGAACATCGCTGCATATAGGGAATTCAAAAGCAAGATGAAAAGAAGATAACACATCTACGAGAAAGCCGTCTAGGATGCTGCTGTGCCTTGACCTGAGAGATGAGAAGATCTAAGTTCACAGAGGGGAAGTACAACAAAGAAAAGAAAAGAAAAGAAGACTGGCCTGGATGTCACAATGGCCATCATTGCTTTTCTCACATGATTGCTTCTGATCTATGCCTTAAAACCAAATAGGAGAATGAGAGGAGAAAAGATGATTGAGGGTGGCAGCAGAATTGGAAAGAGAAGAAGGGCAAGTGGCCAAAGGTACACAAAAATAAGCTTACATATCTTAAGGCATATAACTTGTGCCAGGTCCGACCAGGTACAGATGTTTAAGCCTATCAGGCCATATATTGAGATTTGGTTTCCCTTGCTTTAAAGTTGAAAATTAAATGGTATTCAGCCAATTTACAACAATATTTGCAAGATAATTGAAAATTACCTTGATAATGGTTCATAACAAAATTTCTCTACAATTATTCAAAAGACCGATTGGTGTTACATCCATGTCACATTTATGAATAAAGAACTCACATGTTACAGAGACTGCAGAGAGAGGATAAGTCATTAAATATGAGAGTGATTTAATAAGAATATAAAACTCACATGTTACAGTTACTCTGTAAGTCCGATGCAGATAAGTTGGATGATGCATTCTGTGCTGATGCTTGGTACTTCTGTGCGGCAGCTCCAAGTTGACTTACCTGGAATCCATTTAATCAATTATCAGAATCTATGAAAATGAAGCATTTCCCAACTTGTATCATGCAAAAGACTACACCGAATCTATGAAAGAATGCTCTTCGGTTTATCAAAATCCATTTCACCACCTTAACAACTCCGGCAGAGAAGATAAGTCAAAGAAAACACAAAAATAGCTGGGGGGAAAAATCATATCACGTCCTCCAGTTGACCAGTTCTATCCAAACATATGCAACCAAACCAAAGAAGAAAACAGAGATTTTTCGTTTTCAGGGCTCAGAGTAGAGAAAAGAGAAGGGGGATGCTTAAAACTTTTTCCTTCAACTTCCACCACTCCCAATGTCCCCCATTTCTAAAATAAACATCAGGCTTATCTATGTTCTCTTAAAGTGAAGATGACAGGAACTTGCTAAGAAATGAATTATGATTTTTAATGTGCTAGCAGTACAGTAAGGCATAATAAAGTCAAGTTAATTTAGGTACTCCATGAAAAGATGCTGTAAGACTACTACTTAAGCACATAAATCAACATCTGACATATAAAGCATCTTTTTGTATACCTGAGGTATGATCAATCTCCGAGGGATGAGCTCCTCATGACGTCGTGCACAAAACTCCCAAGCGCAAATCTACAAAGTATAAACAAGATATGAAAATAGAAAGTCAAGAAACTAGAAATTCCAGCAGTTATAACCTCCTTTAACGCAGAGAATTTAGCATCTCCAAACCTTCAGATCTGGAGAGAAAACAATACGAAGTTGACCATCCCGGACTACACGAAGATGCTCAAAAACACTCTCTTGTATTGCTTTCGCATAGTCAAGGACAATTTGACCATTTGCATTATGATATTCACATGGCATATCAACATAAAGAAGCTCCTCCAAAGTGCCACTGTCATATTTGATTTTAAATAGTCTAGGCAGAACCTCAACAGTTGTCTCTGAAAGTACAACGAGATTGTTTGTTAGAAAAGCAAGAATTTGACATTTACTCTCTTTTCACATGTATATGTGCAATTTGGGACATGAAGCATTAAAACATTTTTCTCAAATAGTTTCAAGTCATATTCTTTACTATATCAAAGAAGATAAATGAAATTCTACTTAAATTTTCAGCATCTTAGAAATTGAAGGTATATCTTTGATTCCTTCAGCACGAACCACTCATTAAAGAGTGATAAACTTTTACACCATGGACTGAAATAACATATAGTACAAAATATTATAAATTTCATTTTTCCTATAGGAACCAACTTCATGGAGTCTATAGAAAACAGACTTACTATCTTACAAGAATCAATCATCTTACTTTTAACAGTTTCACCATTCTACTGCTTCCTTTTCTATTCCTAAAACTTTTAGACAGTGGGACAGAAAACTTTAAGAAGCAATATTGCATCATCTATTTTTGACTCATATATACAAGATTGCTTTATGGCATTTCAAGTGTAGACCAAGTAAAAGGAATTTATTAATCCACCTAAGAGCCATCACATACGCAACAGCCTAGTGTCTCTGATACATGAAGACTCAGACAACAAGAATAGAGATTGAAAACCCAACTTATCCTGTATTCTTGCTCTAAATGAGCCTATGTACCTAAATTATTATGCATATCCCAAGAGACAATCGCTAGGAAGGTAGCCTGAACCTCTTCTTTTGGCAAAGTGTCTAAAATCTTTCTCATGAAAAGCAATGTTAAAAGAACCAGACTGAAGGTCAAATGGGTGTAACCTCTAGTTACCGATGCAACCAGTCTGACTGGTTGAACCGTTCAGTTTAAATTAAAATAATTTTAAATGTTAAAAAAATACTTTTAATGTTAAATAATTAATAAATACAGTCAACTATTAGTAAGAATATGCATTCTAGTTCAGTGATCTGGTCTTTAATATAAATCTAAGAGGTTGTGGGTTATAAAATCTCATCACCTACAAAAATATTTTTGAAAAAAAAAATACACAACGGTTTTTTCCAGGTTTTTTCCCCCCTTTTTTTACCCGTTGAACTAGTTTTAGACTAGTTCAAACATCACCGGTTCTACCTATAGCATCAGACTGGACTAGCCTCTAGTTCCCATTGAACCGGTCCAACCATCTGGTTCCGTCTGGTTTCTTCATCACTGACGCAAAGCAAGCCAGATTAAAGCAAGCATCAAAAATATCCATTATATGTTTCAAAAGAATTGCATTCAAAGAAGGAGATTTGTGCTTTGCCACTTATTGTTTGCCAAAGGACAGAGGAACCATTAAAGATTGAACCCACAGTTTCCAAGACGTTCCTAATATTCATAGATACAGAACTTGATAAAAACATTAGTTAAGAAGCAAGGACCATTAACATAAAATACAGAACACTTTCTTCACTTAATGGCAAGAGGTAGTCAACTCCATACTTACTAGTATGACAAGATATAATCAGTGCCTAAAGCAGGAATCGTTAAAATACCATAAAATATCAAGTTGAAGAGGTGAAAGAAATAACATACCAAAACCACGACCTGGCTTGCGGTTGCAAATTTCACAGTGCCATATATCCTGCAAAAGCTGCAATTAAATCTCCAATATTCCTCACAACAGCAAGACAGCAAAATCTAAAGCTTTGTGAACCATTCCGGAAAGTAGAAAATAGAAAATATCATTTTAATTGGCCAAGACTCCAATTGAGATATGATAGGCAGACAAAATCCTAAGCATACTCCCCTGTCAACGCACAAAATACTACTAAATTTTCTGACAATAAAACCTGCTTTCTTCAAGCATACATCCAAATTTTACTTAACATGTACAGAGAAAATTATAATCACATGCCAAAACCAACTACTACTTCTGATAACTATCCACTTGAGATTATATAAAGTCATTGCAAATCATACAACTTTTGCCCTACACCCACATATCTCAGAAGAGGAAGTAAATTCAGGGCTATAATGGAAGCTAAGGCACTTTATCTTATAGTGTTTTTTTTTTTTTTCCTGACTGTTTTCTAAAATAGCATAACTAAATAGCAATGGTAATTATCCTTATAACTCATTATTGATATTTTGCACCTTCATCAAACATTAACAAACAGTGGTCCTCCAAGACATTGTTTAGCAAATTTAGAATTCCTAGAAGAGAGTGTACTGTGTACCAAGGATACTCCATTCCAACCACTCCCCCTCTCTCTTTCTAAACCACAAGCCTTTCCTCTCAATATGGACAGTAAAGTGTAAGTCCACTAATTTTTTTAAACAACAAACCTGAGGAAAAACACCATTAGTTTGGCGACTATTTCCATACAACGAAACACACCACCTTTTCTTTGCATTAGGAGCAAAATAGTCAGCAACAAATTTACGCCAGAATTCAATATTGTTATCCTGAATCAACAAAATGTGTCACTAGTAATACCAAGGGAAACAGCAATCACTGAGAAGAACGACTAATTTCACCAGTGAAATTATCTTACATTAGGTCTGCACTGTTGCTGATACATGTATTGGGTCAAACGCCGAGCGCAAGTTCCAGGTTCATAAGCCGGTCTAACAGCAGATCTAATTGGTAAGTTTTGCTGCTGAAACTGTGGCTGTAGCGAAGGCCTTTGCTGAGGAAGTGATTTTAGCAGTTGCTGGTGATGTTGCAACTGCAAAATACGCTGCCGTTGCAAAAGATTCATCTGTGCAATAGCAGCTTGAGAAGACTGCCTGGACAATTGGAGGAACTGCTGCTGCTGTTGTTGTTGCTGCTGCTGCAAAAGCATTGCTTGATCAGACTGTTGACGTTCCAATTTTACAGGTGCTATGCCTCTTCCAATTTGGTTCTGTTGAGGCTCTAGCTTCACTGGTCCAAGATTTTGGAATGATTGCAACTGTTGCTGGGGACCAACCTGATCATTCATATTCTGAGGCTCCAACTTGACCGCAGCTTTGCCCCCTAACCCTCCTCGGGTTGATTGAAATTGTTGCTGTGATTGACTGTGCGAAAGAGGGAACTGTTGCATTGACTGCTGACCATGCTGAAACTTTGGTGGCTCAAATTGTTGAACTTGAGATTGCTGTTGATCCAACAGTTCAGGGTTCCCAGCAGAGTTTGCAATTTGCTGATTCTGAAGTTGGCCTGATGACCCAGAATTTGCAATATTTGGTGGTGTGAACGATGAAGATGGTACGTTAAAACCAATCTCATTTGCTACAGCAGCAAGAGGATCAGACTCGGCTGCGGCATCATAACCTCTCTGTTGGAAACCACTAGCACCAGATAAGTCAGAGTTCGAACCCGCATTGGCAAAAGTCTGATTGAGAAGTGATGAAATGTTTGCTGTGCTACCTAGCAAATTCATGTTATACTGTGCTCTTGGCGAGACAAGCGAAGAAAATGTTGTTTGTTGAGGCATTGAACTACCTTGAGATCCCAAAATAGCAGAATTCGATCGCATAAGTGCCGGAGAAACAGACTGAGCACCACCAATTGGAGTTGCTGGCCCAGATGGCACCATTTCCCACGAATTAAGACTGCAGCAGCCCAAAAAATTCACCAAACTGATGTAATACAGCTCGAATTTAACATAAAAAGATATCGTGTTGAGCCTCCGCCGGCACCTTGACAGAGAAAGGCCATAATTATATTCAATCAAGAAGCAAAATCCATGCCATACTTAGAACTTGACACTCCAGCTTGTCAGCATTTCAGAAGAGAAGTGACAATAGTTTCCCGTTGACCACTAGAACCTGAATTATAGAAAAATAACATTGAATAATAAAAGGAGTAATTGAAAGCAAGAAAATAGACCATTATAAGAATTTCAGCACCAGTTCACAAATAAGTACTTTAGTGACAAGCTGAGACCATTTAGTGTAGAATCTATTTAGATATTTAGAACAATTAAACCCTGAAATACAAAATAATAAAACTCAAAGCCAAAGCCACCATCAAATAAGTCATCTCTGCTTGGCACAAATACTACGGTTTAAGCTAAAATGATAGTACAAAACGAGAATGATAGTGACATATACTAAGTGAAAATTAGAGATTAAAAATAAAGGCAAATTGAAATTAAATTTCCATCTCCCAAATCAACCCCCCCCCAAAAAAGATGAAGTTTTCATCTATATATGGTTGCAAAGAAAATGTAGGAAAAAGAAAGAAAAATCCATGAATTTAAGGCTAAAATTGCAA
>JAQSVH010000003.1:3799778-3814397 GCA_029448705.1 Adansonia digitata
TTAAAGAACATAAATTATTATATAGATATTTGGAAATATGAAGAGTTTCTTTGAAATACGTAAGCCCTTAGAGATGAAGCATTGGTTGTTGAACACAGGGTCAAAAAACTCACCCTCAAAATTATAACAAATAATATATGGGATTATTAAGACTCGAGATAGAACATTGAGAAACAGCTATAAATTTGCTTACACAAGAGAAAATGACAACCAATTCCAAGAATGAGCAAAGAGAATACAACCTTGCATATATAGACATTGCAAGCCTTTAAATGCCTTAAAAAGTTGCAGTGAAAGAGTAGCCATAGCATTGGAGGCAGCAGAACCAGTGAGTTCCATGAGACAAAAGGAAATCCGAGGCATTCCTTTTGATTTCTGAGCAACTAACCTTGCAGATTTAATATCTAAATCATGGAAAGAACAAACATCAATACAATTGAACATTGTTTTGCACTATAATTCTTTTTTCTTAAATCCAAAAGGTTTGCATTTGAAATGTAATCATTATTCACGCCTCTAAATCCAAATTTCTTCATCCTCCCTTCCAAGCAAAGTCTAAGGAGCCAATTTGTCTCAGCTGGAGTTTCGAGATACGAAAATTATTTAGAACCTGTTTACGAGAGCAAGGGTGGTGGAAAGCCCTTTGCCCCTTCCCACCTCGCCAGCCCGTGCTTTCAAAGGGGCTTTAAAGGGATAAATATCAAATTTGCCACTATACTATTGTTCAATGTTAAATTTCAACACTCTACATCAATTCTATTGAATTTCGAGACACACTTATTTCAGTTGACTTTCGGACAAAAATTAACAGCACAATGCATGTGAGATCACTATCATCTTACACACTTCTCATGAACTAGAAGTAAAATTGAAAAAAATAAATTCGAAATATAAACATAACTAAGAAAATGATGTGACAACAATCGGCACTCCATGTTATAATTTCTAATTATCCAAAAAACCTTTCTAAAGTGCGTAAACGGAATATCCGCAGCCAAATATTCTTTCATTGCTATTTTTTTTTTCAAAAGAAGAAATCAAATGAAAATATGGATAAAATTTTCAAATAAAGATTGAAATACAGGGGCAAAATTCAACATTAAAATCACAGCATAGTGGCAAATTTTGGTTTTTATTCCTTTATCTAAAACAGCTAATTTAGGCAACTAGAACCTCATATTTTGCAGCTACTAACAAGAGCTAAAGATCACAATTGCAGTTTTACATGAAGTAAAATAGAACAAGTAAAGAAATGAAAATCATTGAATTACCATTTGAGTTGGGCAGTGCTTCCAAGAGAAGCTTTACATCTTCAGATTTAATGGAGGAAACCAGATATTGAATGAAGTCAGACCAAGAGCCACCTATTCCAACACTGTCCCTCTGCAAATTAACTCATTATTAACACAATTTTAAAAAATAAATAAACCCATCAAAGCAAAAACAAGTAAAGACGAAGAAGACCATGTCTTCAAGCTGCGAAACGGAGCGTACGGACTCCCAGGTGGAGTCGCAGAAATCAGAGACGTAAATCCTTAGATGAGATGAATCCGGAGAATGAACGTAGAACAAGAACCCGCTTGATTGAGCCGAACCCGAACATGAACCCGCACATTCGACCTTCGGTTCGCCGAATATGGGCTCGAATTCTTCCAACACCGCTGGCATGGTGGTGACTAGAGAGGCAAGCGTTAGGTTTAGGAAATTCTTCAAAAAAAAAGCTTTATTCTGTTTGTTCAATCAAGAAAATGTAGGAAAAACAAGAAATTTTAAAGTTTTTGAATCCTCAATTCGCCTCGCAGTTTACATCAAGTTAAACACAGGAAAAAATCGTACTAAAAAAACTCTCTCCTTCTTCCTAAGCTAAAAAAATTTAACCAAATCTTTAGTATTTATAAAATCCCTAATTGACAGTCAACTCGTATTAATTCAGTTGCAAAAGTTATTTAAAAATTAAAATATAATAATAATAATAATAATAATAATAATAATAACAATTACAAGAATGGAGGTTTATGTTTTTTAATGGATCGACATAATCAATGTCTATAAACAATAATTAAAGATTATTTAGTTGTTTATGTTTTTAATAAAACTTTTTATATTAATGCGTTACTTTAACTGAATTGAAAAAAAAAAGTAATATATTAATCATATATATGGCATTGGTTAAGAAATTTTTAACTTTTTGAATTTCAAATATATTTATAATTTATAATATATATATAATATAAAAATTTTTTGAATTAATAAAAATTATCATTGTTTTCACTAAATTTTTAAATTACTATTGTAAATTCTTTTAGTATTGATAAAATTTATTCAACTTTTTTATTAAAATAATATAAAAAAAATTTTATTTATGATTTTAAATTTTTTTAAGATTATTTACTAAAATAAGTTAATTTTCTTAAACTATTGAGAAATCGTCATTGGATTAAATGATTTTTCAACATTTCTTTGAGAAATTGATTAATCAAATGCCGATTTTTTAATATGTAAATTGAAAAATCGGTACTTCATTGACTAATTTTCCTAACACACAACAAATATACATATAATTATATAAATTTTCTAAAAGAATTTTAAAAAAAATAAACTGATAATTATTTAAAAAGAGAGAAACTAAAAAAAATAATTATAAAAAAAATAATTATTATTGAAATTATTAATAAAAAATTATAATTACTTTTTAATCCTTAATTTTATTCTTTTTTTTTTCTATTGCTTTTTTCTACATTTTTAATGAAATCGAATCTTCTTATATATATATATATAAATTATATATACAATGGAACAGACCTTTCTTATATATATATATTATATAAATAATTATTTATTAAAAATAGTATTTACAAATTATAAAATATTAAAAATTATATTTTTATTAATACTGAGTTAATATTTAAAATAATAAAATAATTTTTGTATTAAATATTGAATTATCATTTACAAATAATAAAAAAAATTTTATATTAAATTTTGAATTATTATTCAAAAACTAATAAAAAATAAAAATATTTTATACTAAATCTCAAATTATCATTTACAGATAATAAAAAATAAAAATCTTGAATTATATTTTATATTAAATCTTGAATTACTATTTAAAAATAATTTAATATAAAAATATTTTATATTAAATCTTGAATTATTATTTAAAATTTAATAAAAAAATTTTATATTAAATCTTAAATTACTATTTAAAATAATAAAAAATTAAAAATATTTTTATTAAAAATATTTTATGTTAAATCTTGAATTAATATATTATATATAATATAAAATATTTTTAAAAATTTTTCTAATGTATCGATTTTTCAAAATTTTTTTATGCAAATTGTTTTATAATTTTGTTCGCATCAATTGAGAAATCGGCCAACGAAGTCCTTATTTTTTTCGCACCAATTGAGATATCGACCAATGAAGCCCCAAAATATAAAATATTTTTTCTATTAAATTATTTTTAAATAGTAATTTAAGATTTAATACAAAATATAGTTAAAGATTTTTATTTTTTATTATTTGTAAATGATAAATCAAGATTTAATATAAATATTTTTATTTTTTATCAGTTTTTTATTATTAACTCAAGATTAATAAAAAATAATTTTTTTATATTTTTACTATTTGTAAATACTATAATTTATATATATATATATATATAAGAATGATCGGTTCCATTAAGAATGGAGAGAAGAGCAACAACAAAAAAAATAATAAAATTAAGAGTAAAAAGGTAATTACAGTTTTTATTAATAATTTTAATAATTATTATCTTCTTATTTATAATCATTTTTTCAAGTTGCGTTCTTTTTTAATAATTAATAATTTATTTTTTTAATTCTTTCAAAAATTTATATAATATATGTATATGTCTTACATGTGTTGGGAAATTGGCCACTGAAGTGCCGATTTCCCAACAATTCGAAAAAAAAATAATTAGAAGCAATATGTTTGGGAAATCGATTGGGCGATTTCTCAACTTAAAAATTATTTAATCAAGTGTTGATTTGTTAATAGTTTTAAAAAATTTATCTATTTTGATAAATAATTTCAAAATGGATTAAAATCATACATGAAAAAATTCATATTATTTTAATAAAAAAGCCAAATTTGTTAAATTTATAATTAATAACTTTAACTTCCTTATAATTTTTGTTTAAAAAATTGTTTTATCAATGATTTATCTAAAAGCACGAACGGGAACAATCTTTTAATTTAAAGAAATTAAACATTTTTAGTACTTGTCACTAACAAAATTTATTTAATATATTTTAAGAAATATTTTTATTAAAACATTTTAAATTAATTTGAAAATAATTAAAATTGTATATGAAATTACTTTAGCTTAAGAATTTTTATTTGTCACTAACAAAATAAATTAATTTATTTAATCTAAATAAAAAAATTTAAAACTGGCATTATTTTTTTATTTTCATAATTAATTTTTCCGTAATATTAAAAATAACATTTTAATAATAAATTGATATAATTTACCCATACAAATTTTAATTAATATATAAAATAAAATTAATGTTTAAATTAAATTATTTTAAGGCCTAATATTAAAATAAAAATAATTTTATTATATACAAAAGCACCCTTGAATCAAATAATTTGAATTTAATTTTTTTGGCTGAATTAAATCAAATTAACTTAAATCTTTATTTATTTAATAAAATAATAATTTTATATTTAACTCTAATTATAAAATATATAATTATTAATATAAAATTAATTTTTAAAATATTTTTAAATAATAATTTAAATCACACCTCAATCCAAAAAAAAAAGAGAGAAATTTTTTTAACCGGGACTCCGCTGTCAACACATCAGGTCAATAATTTTAGTTGTCTATTTTTTCTACACGTGTAGGCGATATCTAATAGTCTCCCTAATTAATAAAAAGTAAAAAAAATATATATATATACTCCCACTGATTTCGCGGCCTTTCCTTTTCCCGTGGATCTCTCCGTGTTTTCTCTTCTAGACGAGCCCTCCGTTCTAAACTCTTGAAATTCTCGTCTTCTTGGACCCTTGTATTAAACAAACAAACAAACACCTCTTAAACTTTTTTATTTTTTGTTTCAAAATTTCCGGCGACAGCTAAAAGCTGGAATTCTCTGCAAAATATATAGAAATCAGTGTCCAATCTTTCACTTTTAATGCAGCTTTTCTGAATGCTAAAGCTCTCTCCACTTTAGAGATTTGTTCATGATTTGTTTTCAGGTATTTTCTTTTCTTTTCTCTTTTTCGATATAGATTTCTTTGTTTCTTGCAGATCTAATGCCATGGCGATGGCAACGGCGTTTCCTGTTTCTTGTCTTTTCTTTTCTTTTCTTTCCTTTCATTGGCATTGTTTCATTAGATTTGGATGTTGCTAACTATAATTTTGAAATTTTCGATTATATGCTTCATTGCTTTGTCTATATATCCTAGTGTTTTTCCTTTAAAAAAGAAATCAGATCTCATTTGTGTTGTATCTTTTGAGTTTTGATGATGCATTAGCTTTTTATTGAAGTACAGCTCCGAGATTTTTTTTTTTTTTTCAATTTCAGGTGTGAAATTTTGAAGAATTTGATTAGTAAAGTAAGGGAATAGTGATCATGGCATTAGGGAAGTATAGTAGAATAGATAATAATAGTAATAACAATACAAGGAGGTCGTCGTCTTCGAGTTATTGTTCCACTGTCACAGTTGTGGTTTTCGTGGGATTATGTTTAGTTGGAATTTGGATGATGACTTCGCCCTCAGTGTCGGTTGTCCCTGATCAAAATGGGGACAATCCGGCCCAGGAAAAGAAAAACAATCTTGAAGATCAGGTTATGCCGGTGATCAATAATAGCAATGAGGGAAGCAACACTTTGCAGTTTGAAGATAACCCTGGGGAATTACCCGAGGATGCCATGAAAGGGGACTCGAATGTGAGTCTGGCTAAAGATGATGGCACCGGCAACTTAAATACGCAAGAAAACCAGGAGAACGCTGAAGAGACTAAGTTGGAAGAGTCTGAGAAGAATAAAGAGCAGTCAGATACTGAAGGTGGTGAGAATTCAGGTGGACTAGGAGATTCTGAAGAGAATTCTGATGACAAAAAATCTGATCCTGGAGAGAGCAATAAGGAACCTGTCTCCAATGAGAATGACAAGAAATCTGATTCTGATGATGGTGAAAAGAAACCAGATGAAAACTCCTTTGAAACTAGTGAAGATAAGGTGGATAGTCAGATAGAGGGGAAGGTTGATCAAAACGATAACAAGGAGTCAGATAAAAGCCCTGACGAGGCAAAAAATGATCTTCAATTGAAAAACCAGAGCTCAAATGTAGTTTTCCCCCTTGGTGCTCAGTCTGAACTTTTGAGTGAAACAATTACACAGAATGGATCATTCTCCACTCAGGCGACAGAATCAAAGAATGAAAAGGAGGCTCAATTGTCATCCAAGGGATACAGTTGGAAGCTTTGCAATTCTACTGCTGGGCCCGATTACATCCCATGCCTTGACAATTGGGAAGCAATCAGGCATCTCCGTTCTACCAAACATTATGAACATCGAGAGAGGCACTGTCCAGAAAAACCACCTACCTGTCTTGTTCCTCTTCCTGAAGGATACAAACGCCCAATTGAGTGGCCAAAAAGCAGGGAGAAGGTACTTTAACTTCACATATGCGGGTTCATTTTTTTACTTAAATTTTGTTCTTGATAGGATGAACTAACAAATGCTTCCCTGCTGCTGCAGATTTGGTACCACAATGTTCCCCATACCAAGCTGGCAGAAATTAAGGGGCATCAGAATTGGGTGAAAGTTACTGGAGAATACCTCACATTTCCCGGTGGTGGAACCCAGTTTAAGCATGGTGCTCTTCATTATATTGACTTCATAGAAGAGGTGAGTGCTCAAAATGAATCTGTTGTTTTCAAACTTCACTATTATATCATATCATTGATTACTGTGTCACACTCCCCTGGGTGTGGTCTCTGCTTTTTGAGTTTTCATTTTGTCTATCTTTCCTTTTGTTGACTATTATTACAGTGGTAATGCTTATATAACACGTGATAAAAACTTTGATAGGATGTCTGTTGATCAAAGCATCTGAATCCATAGCTGAGAATGGCATTTAATTACCTTATTGAGGAGCACCAGAGCTATTATTGTCAGCTCTGTCGATTTCCATTATTATTCGACCGCGATTGTTTTGATTGTAATCTTAATTCTGCCAACACAGAAATATCATCCTAGTCAACCTTATGTTTACCGATAATGCTTTGGCTTAAAATTTGTATATATAACATAATTATCAATTAAAGCCCTATCAGGATTTACTGATTGCATATTTTCTATTAAGTTAATGTTTCCTGTAATCTTAAGTTATAGAGAAGACAAATCCCCAGTAAAAGAAACAAATTAATGGAGTTTAACTTATAAAATCTTATCGGTAGTTGTAAAGGCAAACATAATAAGTACGCTCAAGCAGATTTTTAGCATTTTGGATATTAGTTGATATATGTTTGTATGTGTGACTATGTGCATATCAGTTTCATTTCTTGTATGGTATTCTATATCTAAGATAGGCTGTGAACAGAGAATTTGACGAACAATTCGTGAATAAGCTCAGTTTATATTTGTTTATCAAGTAAAATAAACGATTTTGAGCAAAATCATAGAGCTTGTTTAATAAACGAGCCAATCTCGAACTAATCTCTGTTTTACTTCATTAATGCTCACGAGCAACTTTTTTTTTTTTCTTTTGAGATCGTTTAAAGCTCTTTTGAAGATAGTTTATCGTTCGGCAATAAATAAAATTATTTTATTTTATATTATATTTTTATTCATTCATTTATTGATATTTTCCTAGTTTTAATTGTTTTTTAAGGGTATTACTTTATGTATCACAAACAACACTTGAAAAAAACCCCAAAAGGGAAAAAACACCTGAAATTTTGAAATAACATGCACAAATCTCAATCTCTAATTTTCATTTCATTTTTCCCTTTCACTCAAAACTCTCATCCGATCCCAGCCGTCAGCCTTGTTTGCAACTCTACTGACACACCACCAAGCATTTCAGATCACCAGCTTACCACTTCATCTTTTTGGTTTTTGTCTTCCTCTTCAGCTTTCCACCTCTAGCAACTATTTTCCTCTTCAGCTTTTCTTTGCTTTCCTTCCCACCATGCCCAAAACCCTCCCTCAATTTTATGAAGAAACTCGAACCATGGCCTGGGTTTTCCTCTCCATCTTCTCTCCTTTGCATTGTTTGGCTGCTTCTTCAAGAAGCAGGGGTTTCACTTAAAGGTCTTGTCTCTCAAGTCTCAATTGATCTTTTCAGCCACTCCCTGCTTTGTCATGTTTTTAATTTTTTTTTGCTCTTATTATTTTTCCTCCTCACAGGTATATGCCTTACATCTACTTTTCTGCTTGTTGCCTTTTCTTTGGGTCATGTTCATGTTGAAGACTGATTTTATTGCCCTTATATGTAAATTCCATCATAGTCAACACTCATTGTTTCTATCATCTAATGATCTTAAGTTTTGACTGAAGAATAAAAATTGGGATTTCTGTAGAAGTGCTTGGCTCTGTTATAAATTTATAATTGATTTGTTTGTTTGTTAAATTTGTTTGTATATGATTTGTTCATTGTTTGCAAACAAGTTTTAATTGTTCGCAAACATGTTCAATTGTATGTTCATAAACCTATTCATTTAATTTTCACGAACGATCACAAAAAGAGCTCTGTTCTTTCTGGCTCGGCTCGTTTACAGCTCAAGTGTGCAATTTTGATTGCAAGAATCTATCAACAAATGTTTGATATGATTACAAAGAATGCTTGTTTACCATCCATGGTGTTCCATGTTGCATTCCAATCATGATGACAATAAACAAAACACGACTTTTATTCATGGTAGTCTTTTCCTCTCCCGCAATTTATTCTTTCAACTTGCCATTAATGTTTGATTATTATTCTACAGTCTGTGCCTGATGTAGCATGGGGAAAACGCTCTCGTGTAGTATTGGATGTTGGATGTGGGGTTGCCAGCTTTGGAGGTTTTCTTTTTGACAGAAATGTGCTTACTATGTCATTTGCACCTAAAGATGAGCATGAAGCTCAAGTACAATTTGCACTTGAAAGGGGAATTCCTGCCTTGTCTGCTGTGATGGGTACTAAGAGACTTCCCTACCCTGGCAGGGTATTTGATATTGTTCATTGTGCACGATGTCGAGTGCCATGGCACATAGAAGGTATATAACAACCTCATTTTTGATATTGTTCATTGTGCATGATGTTGAGTGCCACGGCACATAGAAGGTACATAAAGAACCTCATTTTATAAAATTTTTATTGCAAACCATCTTGGACTTGTAGTAATCAGTTGCTGAGAGTACATTTTATCAATTCACTGTGCTTGAATATTCATTGGTCTTAGCAATATGCAGGCGGTAAACTCCTCTTGGAGCTGAACCGTGTGCTGCGACCTAGTGGTTTCTTTGTGTGGTCTGCCACTCCAGTTTATCAGAAAAAACCTGAAGATGTAGAAATCTGGAAAGGTATATGATCCTATTGTACTATCTCTGGATATCACGTGAGAAGTCTATTGTGTCTAACAGCTGCTGCATTTGTGTGGATTTTCTGCAGCTATGGTTGAACTAACAAAAGCTATGTGCTGGGAGCTTGTAAACAAAACTGGTAGGGATGCAGTAAACGGGGTGGCCGTTGCAACATTTAAGAAGCCTACTTCTAATGACTGCTATGAGCAAAGGTCACAACAAGAGCCTCTGCTCTGTCCTGAGTCTGATGATCCAAATGCTGCCTGGTAATTTTTATCTTTAACTTGGCTGTAAAAACTGTATTCTGGCTCTTGATAAGATGACTCTAGGAAAATTCTAACTTGCATTCTTTGAGTTATCTGTGGAAAATTCTTCTCTTTTTTTTCCCCCTCTAAATTTGACCAAAGAAGTGCCTAATGTACTTGTAAAACAGAAAGCATGTCTCCTGTCCATACAAATGTCATTGCTCTTTTCATCATTACATCAGAATAAAGCCCTACGCTCACTCACTGTGGGTGAAATTAATGAATAATTAATTATTTCATAATATATTATTAAAAGTATCAATTATGTTAAAAAAAAGAAAGTGGGGTAATTAGAGGAGAGAAAAGTAGGGAGTTCTGGGAAAAAACTGAGATAATTGCACGTACTGCTTTTTAGAACAGAGAAAAAGAAGAATGGATTAAAAATGGATATAATTTTTTTAAAAATTAAATTACTGATATAACCTTGCGAATATATATTGTTTGCTTTCAGATTTGGTTTTTATGTACCTCATGAGCATTATTAATTGTATAGATATGGATCGCTTTGCAATATAGCTATCCAAACAGCCATTTGAATTTGATTCTTATTTATAGGAATGTGCCACTGCAAACATGCATGCACAAAGTGCCTGTAGATGCATCAGAACGCGGGTCTCGGTGGCCTGAGCAATGGCCAGCAAGATTGGAAAAAACACCTTATTGGTTGTTGAGTTCCCAAGTTGGAGTTTATGGCAAAGCAGCCCCGGAGGATTTTGCTGCTGACAATGAACACTGGAAACGCTTGGTGAAGTCATACGTTAATGGGATGGGAATAAACTGGTCATCTATTAGAAATGTCATGGACATGAAAGCTGTTTATGGAGGGTAAGCAAGTAATTTTTTTTCTCTATAATGGTTTGGCAGGTTACTTTTTTCGTTGTTTTATTGTTTCATCTTCTTTTCCTTGATTCTGACTGAGGTATGCTTTTAGATTTGCCGCGGCGCTCAAAGATTTGAACTTGTGGGTCATGAACGTGGTCCCAATTGACTCTCCGGATACCCTTCCTATAATATACGAGAGAGGTCTATTCGGTCTGTATCATGATTGGTGCGAATCATTTAGCACCTATCCGAGGTCTTATGATCTTCTCCATGCTGACCATCTATTCTCCAAGCTCAAAAAGAGGTTTGTATGAGTACCCTTTTTTTTAACCTTGATGGGTGACATATGTTGCCATTCACTTAGGTTAAAATATAGATATTACTCGTTCTCCAAGATTATGTTAATGATCCTAGCAAAGTTCTTATATTAAAATAATTATCTATCTTACTCTAACTCTTAATTTTTCCTAAAGTACCCATGTTCGAAACTTGTGTCCGATGCATATTTGGATATGGATATAGAGATATAACCCTCCAAGGACTCTCCAAATACATGGAAAAACTAGAAAAAAAAAATTGAACACTATCCATGTTGGGCACATACCCGTTTCCGTTACACTTGAGCCCAAGTGACATAGATAATTATCATTGTTTAGCTATGATTTTGATTTCTACTTATGTTGCTTTCAGACTGTCTATATCTATATATATATATATATATATATATTTGCGTTTCCAATAATTATGTTTTTTCCTTTTTATAAAAGAATATTGCATTTGCCTTTTTTTTTATTGGGGTTTAGAACCAGAGTCCCTGTTTCCAGTGTAATTTTATCCAAAAGGGCATTTGCCATATTATGCTATTCATTGTCTTGCTTCAACCTAACTTTTTATGGTTTTATGGGCTTGTAGGTGCAATTTAGTGGCAGTGGTCGCTGAGGTTGATCGAATGCTAAGGCCAGAAGGCAAGCTCATTGTTCGGGACAATGTCAAGACCATTAATGAGCTCGAGAATATGTTAAGGTCTATGCAATGGAAAGTCTGCATGACTTATTCTAAAGACAAGGAGGGCTTGCTGGGCGTCCAGAAATCCATGTGGCGACCTAAAGAGGTTGAGACGATCCCATATGCCATTGCTTAGGCATGCTTTCCTCTCATCGCTATGGGATTTCATTCCATGATGTTTGCCTCATTTACACGAGGAGGTGTTCCTTTTTGTCTCGGTTGCTAATTGCATTTCATTGTCGATTAGAAGCTAGCCCTCGTAGGTTTGTATCATGTTAAAGTAGGCCTTTAGTTCTGGATACGTTTTCTTTTGATGCTTTTATCCTATAAGCTTTTTATCAAAGTTTTCATGGAATGTCATATTATTAGTTAATGGAAAATGAATGCATTACTGGGAATGTAAATCCCATTGACTTGAACATATATAGAAACTCACCGAGCATTTGGCTTAATTAATTGGTGCATGCTCCCTCCGCTAAATGAATAGATTTCGAATCTCTCCTTATCGAAATCTTAAATCCTGCAAAAAATAAAATAAAATGACATATATAGAACTGGGACCAGCCAAAATGTTTCTTGAATTTTGTTTCTGGGTGGCCTTGGACAAATGCCAAAGAAAGGAGGAGGGGAAAAAAGCCATCAATGAAAAGGACATCATACAGGCAATCACTAACTTTAAAAGAAATGTAAAATTATATTTAAGTAAATATCAAATGAGATTGAAGGAGAGAAGCTTAATATTCCAAAGCAGCAACAGCAACAATCAAAATATGAACAAAAATATACCTTTAGAATAGCAGCATTTTAAGCCTTCAGCAAATAACCATATATTTTCCTCAAATGCACGCATTCTACAAATGTGTCTAAAAAAAGACACATTTTAGAATCTGTGACATTGAAGAAAGTGCCTGCTTCGGCCTTTAATTCCATTTATCTCTGGTGGTAGGAAAGTGCTGCACTTTCTTCACTTGAAAACAACAATTAAAGTTGTGTTTAAGTCATTGCCTGCAACCTATTCTAGTTAAAGACAATTATTGGTTAGCGCAAGAATCCGTTGTAGTCTAGTTGGTTAGGATATTCGGCTCTCACCCGAAAGACCCGGGTTCAAGTTCCGGCAACGGAAAATTTTTTCTTTCCTTAGAATTTCATTGCGCAGATTATCTAGCCATTAAATCATGCTTAGAGGAGAGCCCTGGTTTGGTTTGTAAATGATGATGACCCTAAAGCGGGAACTGGACGGAGAGCCCTGGTGAGAACCTGCACTATGAAAATGATAACATGAGACCCCAGTCATTAGTCAAAGCTTTACGGAAAATTTGGGAATATGGAGATTCTTTGTATATCATTGTTAATGATGGAAAGTGCGATCACCATTAATTGTAGAAGAGTTGGGTGGTGGTCCAAGAATTGATATCACGAGAGAGGGTTGAGAACCGCTGCTATTTTTCATGATCAATCACAAGATTATTTAGAACCCAAGGAAAAAAAAAAACATTTATTTGCGAGCCATCGAACAATATTGCCTGGTTTGTGACCAGCTTGTATCAGTCCAATATGTTTTTCTTTATTATATCGGTCCTGTGATTGTCAGAGAGAGATGTAAATAATGTAATTATTTCATATAAAACTGGCTCCAGTTTTAAATAGGGAACCTGAAATTTTGGGTGGTAGTGATTTAAACATCATATAAATCAAGAACTATAAGAAGTTAAAAAGTTAAGAGAGTATAGGTTTGTTAGAGAAATGGGAAAACTTCGAAAAAAGACGGCGAAAAAGGAGACCAAAGAAAGGAAGAGAGAGAGAGAGAGAGAGAGAGAGAGGAAACTTAATAATTTCATAGAACTATATTTGATCTGAATTTATTAGATGAAATTATATTTTATCAAAATATATTAGATATTATGTCATGTGTAAGTTAGAATTGTAAAATTTAAACCTCCCGATGGACTTTGAATGAATCCATTACGAGCAGAGAGATATTTTTTCTTTTGGAATAGTGGAGACGAAACAAGAAGATTTCTTCGTTTAAAATGCAAGTACGAAGTAATATTGATAATTGCCTACTCTATCTCACTTCCGCCTTCATTAAAAGTATCATTTTATCTTTAAATTTTTAATTTTTTAAAACAATAATAAAGTAATTATATCTTTTAAAAACTTAAACCTAAACTTTTATTATTTTTCTCCCAATGGCATTTCTTTTTTATCATAAATAAATAAGAAATATCAGATGAGATAAATGAAGATAATAATTCATGTATCCTACATCAATTGAAGTTGTATTAAAAATTTAATCAAGTGAGACAAGACAGAGCAATTGTCACACGGCTAAGCTTAAACCGGATAAAGTTGTGGAGGTATCGAATTGTGTGGCTGATGTTTTGGGGGAATTCAATGATGTGATACCTGCTGAACTTCCAAAAGAATTGCCTCCTCGACGCCCTATTGACCACAAGATTGAACTAGTGCCTAGTGCAATTCTTCCAGCACGTGCCCCGTATAGGATGAGTCCTTTAGAGCTTGCTGAATTGAGAAAACACCTTGCTGAGTTATTTGGGTGCAATTCCTCCAGCACGTGCCCGGTATAGGATGAGTCTTTTAGAGCTTGCTGAATTGAGAAAACAGCTTGTTGAGTTGTTGGATGCGAGATTGATTCAGCCTTCGAAAGCTCCTTATGGTGCCTCGGTGTTGTTCCAAAAGAAGTCCGATGGTTCTTTAAGGATGTGTGTGGACTATCAAGCATTGAACAAGGTAACAATCAAAAACAAGTATCCAATACCTTTGATTGGCCCAAGGTAACAACGAAACCCACAAGTATATGCACGAGAGAACATAACAATCTCACGTGAATTTCTCCACAACCTTTATTAACTTTCACCCTCAAGTTACAAAAGAAAGAGAGCATATGAATCTCACCCTCTCACTAGTGCTCTCACTCT